>JAODAL010024569.1:0-60318 GCA_025379985.1 Phyllomedusa bahiana | reverse complement strand
GCTCTGTACAGGATTTAACCTGGCCCCCGTCCTCTATCTTACCAGCCCTGTTTTACTTCATTAATGGAAGTGATTTATATTTATTGCATACATCTTGTTGATTTTTTCTTAGATGTTCCGTATTGTTGTTATCAACTGCAATTTTTCCCTGATGAACCCCAGTATCTAGGGGGGAAACGCGTTGGAATATTGGAATATTTATGCGTTATTGATTATCTTTCTATGACGCATCATCAATTCATAGTATTTTTGAACATCAAACGTATATTGTCTGTTGTATTGTTATTTATCACAGCACTTTTTTTGTTTGTGCACTCCATTTGTAGTATATGTGTTTTTGTTTTTTTTTCTTTCTCTTTTTTTCATTTAGATGTAGCTAGGGACAGGGTTAGTTTAGGTTCCAGTGTGGGGGCGCCCTTATTGGGGCGATTTCCCCATTTTTGAGGTAGACAGGTCCTTGATAGGGTATATTTGAGGGTGTTTTTTCGTTTTCTTTCCCAACTCTTATTCATTCTGATTAAAAGTTATGTTTTATGTATCTTTTTTCTAGGTGTTATACCTGTAGTTGTTTTGGTTTAAATTGTATTGGTATACCCAGAACTTCATTCCATTATATCAAGGGTTCTCTACACCTATACATCGTGCTTAAGTAGAGTACATGGTAGTGTTTGTGCTGCTGTAACCTCCACACTGTGTCATTGTGCCACTCTGTGGCCTACTCCTGCTTTTGCCACCTCCAGAATGTCATTGTGCCACTCTCTGACCTCATGCTGCTGTGGCTGCCGCCGTCACCTCCATACTCTGTCACTAATGTTGCCACCTGAGCTCTCAGCTTATTTTTTTCCAGCTTTCGCTGGCATGACTTTATCAGGCTACATTCCCGCTTGAGTTTTTTGGTCAGTTTTGCCCTCTTAAGTGCCCAGGGAATTTTATAGTGAAGCAATTCTAAGAGCGGCGGCAGTCATCTGCGTGTCATACTAAAACACAACATTGTATGAAGACCAAACCAAGCTCTCTCTGCATATTTAAGCATGGCACAACGTGGAAATAGCTGTTTTTTAACGCGATTCGTCCCGAAGTCATTCGGACCGAAATTAATTTTGTCGGAAAATTCGGCGAAGTGACCGAATCGAATTTTTGAGAAATTCACCCATCTCTACTTGTAATGTGACAATGAACACAATGCAGAAAAATGCTTGGTTCTTAAGGAGTTAAAAAGAAGCTTTTCATCACAACTCCTTCAAGCAATCCATACTTGTTCAGTTTGTTATTAAGGGTTTTGTCACAAACTTGAACATCTAACATAATAACTAAAGCCAGTAGAGTCTGAGATTTAGATTCTGGGTTTCTAGAAATTTCTCTGAACATTGCATCTGTTTTTGGGATGAACTTGCTGTTACATCCACTCCTGGGAAGATTTTCTTGCGTGTTTTAGCTTGTGAATAACCCTTTTCACAGTAGATTTACTGCTTGGAAATGACCTCACAACCTTTCCCAAATAGATGTGTAGCAACAATTGTTTCTCTAAGATAATTGTAGATGTCTTTTCTACTTGTCATTGTGTTAACACATAAATACTCCAGGCCAAAATTTCTCTTTTTAGGCTATGTTCAAATTTACAGCTTTTGAGATGCAGCTTTTGAAGCCAAAACCAGGAAGGGATCGTAATTAGAGGACTATAATCTTGGTTTTGGCTTAAAAAACTGCATCTTAAAAGTTGAATGTTTGAACAAAGCCGTAAGTTAGTTTTCATGATTGCTGATGATCAATAAATTAAGGGCTTTTGGTTCGCAGCACCTAGCAGCTACTTACCCTCTAAATTACTATGAAAGCAGGAAAGGTGTACTTATTTTTTTACACTGCCCTTCTGCTTTTTGGCCCAGTTTTTGTTAAATAAATCATGACATATGTAACTTGTCATTTATTTTTGTTTTCTGAAAATGTTTTAACCTAAATTGTTATACCTTCCTAAATCTATTTTTTTTATTATGTCCTAAAATGTTAAGTGATATAATGTAAAAGAGAGGAACATTATTTTAACATGAATATAATTACCAATTATACTTACTAACATAATTTAAAAATTGATGAAATGTTGATGTTTCATTTGAAAACCAAAGCAAAGCATTCCATTGCTTCCTCAGTGTTGGGAATTACATCTGGCTGTGGCCAAAAGAACCAAACCAAAGCATTCCATTGCTTCCTCAGAGTTGGGAATTACATCTGGCTATGGCCAAAAGAACAAAGTCCTAATACATTTTTACCCAACACATATTTCTTCAGAGGGCTGAAAAAGTTATAATACCAGGTATAAGACCATATTTTAGCTCTTAAAAAAATATTTTCTGTTACATTGTTAAATTAAATGTATACAACTGAAAAAATTCTTAAAGTCAAAAGTTGAGTTTCTTCTTTTTATTTTGAAAGAGTCCACAGAATTCTTGTATAAAATAAATGACAACTAATGTATCTTGAAAGTTGTCTGAATCAATGATTTACTGTGTTGTCTAAAATGCTAAATATACATCATAAATCCATCCAAAAGATGCCTTATTATATTCATCCATCTCAACTTCATGGAGTAATGTTTTCTTTTTACATAAGCCTTATTGAGTAAAAAGAAACTCATTTTAGCAAATGAAATGCAGGCCTGGGCTTGCATTTAATATAATGAATAGTTTCTATTCTCATTACAGATTGTGTATAATATTTATCTGTTGCCTAATGATTACTATTTTCACTTTTTATTTGTGACTGTAATTTACCAAGCATACAGTTTTTTATTCTAATTTCCAATAACTTACAACAATTTGCAACAATGTTTCAAGTAACATTATTGTCATAACATTTATTAGTTTTATTTATTTTGTAAAACTGCAGAACAGAACAATAATTCATATGCATCTATTTACAGTTCACTAATAGAGTAACATATGATTATTAACAATAATTTATATCTATATAATATTTAAAAAATCCTAAAACATTTATACCAAAAATGTAAAAGTTTAATTCCTTTAAACCTGAAATTATAGCAGAAGCCAAAATATATTAAATGTCTTTTAGGCATGCAAACTCAATATGAAAGTACTTGTTATCGATCCAAGTAGGCAGTTTAGGTACAAGAGTATGACTTTAGAAGTAATATTTACACTCTTAAATAGAACTTGTCCCATTAAACATGCTATCTGATCTGCTGGTAGCATGTTATACAGCAGGATGTGCTGAGCAGATTGATTTATAGATTTGCGGGAAATGATTCAGCTGCATTTGTATTTTATTGATTTAAATGTCTGCTTATTCTGGCTTAAGGAGTACAGTTCTTGGTCTTATCAGTGATTGACAGCCATCTCTTTATGCACATTTATACAAGAAAGGCTGTCATTTACTGAGCACACTGTCTACTAAAATCCTTAAGACAGAATAAGCAGATATTTAAATTAATAAAATACAACTTTTACTAATACTTTCCATTACAAAACTATATTTTAATCTGCTCAGGTTTTCCTGCTCTATAACATACTGCCAGCAGATCAGATAGCATGTTCGATGGGACAGGTTTCCTTTACAGGAAGGTCAGGAGGGATTAAGTTCATGAAGTTTCTGAGTACACTTATAGGTGACTGTGCACATCAATTCCTAACTACAGTAACTAGCCTTTAGTTTGGCATAGAGAGGGTGAAATAGGGTAATCACAGAACTGTGCAAGAACCTTTCTACGAATGTAATCCTCCTTAAAATATCTCTAATGTGAATGTATCCAGCACACTTCATCATTCTTAAAACATATGATTCATCTCAGGGGCGTCGCTAGGCAGTTTTATTCGGGGCACGACCCCCAAATAAAACTGCCTGTGCCCTGAATCTCGGCGGCTCCAGGCCGCTGCCGTGGGCCTGGAGCGCTCCATAGTGCGGGCGGTGCCTGCCGATCTCTCTGACTGCGCGGCCGTTTCACATGTTACCGTCCTGTCTTCTCCCCTGTATGAACAATGCTTGGTAAGCACTGTACATACACCTCAGCGTCGCAGGGAGCGTGACTCACCGCTTTCATCACCCCCCTACAACACTGGGATCTCCTAAGCCGGCAGCCTCTGCGCAGCCCAGGAGTTTCCGGGCCCCGCGAGACGGTGTAAGTGGCGTGATGACATCACGCTGCTTACACCATTCACCAGCTACAGGATCTGGATGCGCGGACTGTGCTGAGGTCAGTAGTTTTTTTTTTTATTTTATGTTTATAGGCTAAGGGGGGCATATTAATGGCTATGGGAGGCATATTACGGGCTATGGTGGGCATATTAATGGCTATGGGCAGTGTCGGACTGGGGGGTCTGGGGCCCACAGGGGAATTGATCTTGGGGGGCCCACCCTACTGTACATGAAAATATTACCGGCCTCTCGGACATAAACGCGACCATTTTACCACATAATGCAGTGTGCAAAACTGAAGTGTATTGTGTAGTACAATAGCAAGTGAGTCACACATTTGTCAGTCTAACATATCATAGACACATACAATATCCCCCTCCACCCACATACAATATCCCCTCCACCCACATACAATATCCTCCTCCACCCACATACAATATCCTCCTCCACCCACATACAATATCCCCTCCACCCACATACAATATCTCCCTCCACCCACATACAATATCCCCTCCACCCGCATACAATATCCCCCTCCACCCGCATACAATATCCCCCTCCACCCACATACAATATCCTCCTCCACCCACATACAATATCCCCCTCCACCCACATACAATATCCTCTCCACCCACATACAATATCCCCTCCACCCACATACAATATCCCCCTCCACCCACATACAATATCCCCTTCCACCCACATACAATATCCCCTTCCACCCACATACAATATCCCCTCCACCCACATACAATATCCCCCTCCACCCACATACAATATCCCCCTCCACCCACATACAATATCCCCTCCACCCACATACAATATCCCCCTCCACCCGCATACAATATCCACCTCCACCCACATACAATATCCTCCTCACCCACATACAATATCCCCCTCCACCCACATACAATATCCCCTCCACCCACATACAATATCCCCTCCACCCACATACAATATCCCCCTCCACCCGCATACAATATCCCCCTCCACCCACATACAATATCCTCCTCCACCCACATACAATATCCCCTCCACCCACATACAATATCCCCCTCCACCCACATACAATATCCTCCTCCACCCACATACAATATCCCCCTCCACCCCACATACAATATCCCCCTCCACCCACATACAATATCCCCTCCACCCACATACAATATCCCCCTCCACCCCCATACAATATCCCCTCCACCCACATACAATATACCCCTCCACCCACATAAAAATATCCCCCTCCACCCACATACAATATCCCTCCACCCACATACAATATCCCCCTCCACCCGCATACAATATCCACCTCCACCCACATACAATATCCCCCTCCACCCACATACAATATCCCCCCTCCACCCACATACAATTTCCCCTCCACCCACATACAATATCCCTCCACCCACATACAATATCCCCCTCCACCCGCATACAATATCCCCCTCCACCACATACAATATCCCCCTCCACCCATATACAATATCCCCTCCACCCACATACAATAACCCCTCCACCCACATACAATATCCCCTCCACCCACATACAATATCCCCCTCCACCCACATACAATATCCTCCTCCACCCACATACAATATCCCTCTCCACCACATACAATATCCCCCTCCACCCACATACAATATCCCCCTCCACCCACATACAATATCCCCCTCAATAGTCCACATACAATATCCCCCTCCACCCACATTACAAAATCCCCATCAACGTTTCCCTTGGTCACGCCCCTCACTACCTTCTAAAATAAACACCAGCAAGAAAGAAAGTCTAACTCCTATCACAGGGTCAGGTGTTCCCTCACTCTTACAATCGGGGACACATGTACTCTGCCACTATACTAATGCCAATATAACCTACAACACTGCTATATGGAGACCACATAGAGGTCAGACACCAGCTCAGGTCACATCACATTACAGTGAGTGTTCTGTCTTCTTACACGTTTCACTGTGTGTATTCCGACATCCAGCTAAACCTTCTCCTATGTTTCCAATAAATCCAAACTTTGTTCTGAACTTTTAACTCTTTTTATTCGTTAACAGCTTGAACGTGAATGAATGGATAAGGCATGGAGTTGATAGGGAGAATTATGCAGTAAAACTACAAACAATGCAGAAACACAGATGTCAGTGATCAGCATGACAACATGATAATGACTTTTATAGTACGATCTTAGTACAGGAGCACACGGCAAGAACCATGGCTGCCTAATCATGTGATCACATAGGATAGGCAATACATGAGGTACCCGGATAATAACTGCATTCTAACTATTAACAGTTTTTATAATACACTAACATCACAGCAAACTGATCAAACTCTTACCAGCTATGCTAAGTCGGAGAAATGGATAAAGATGTGTGCACAGGAGAGCAGTGAAGTGTGACTGACTCTGTCCAGATTCTGCTCTGAAATGGCCTTCTTCTTCCCAGCATGCACTTCACCTGTGACATCATTCTCCCAGAATTCTCTGCAGTCTTAAGGTGGATCTGTAACACTTATATAAAGCACTGTACAACTTTGGCCAGCAGATGGCACTATTACAACAAGTATTGCATACGTGGCTATCTGGCAATATTCTTTCAGCCTTGCTAGACAGAACACTCCCCGCCTGACATCAACTGATGTCACCACTAGGCTCTTTGGGAGAAAACAACAGAAAGAGTTCTGCGACTGGCCTGAGAAATAGTTTGCTCTCTCCATAAATTCCAATTTGGCTTCTTGAAGACGGCCCTCAATTCTGAGCAGCCCATCTTGGTCGATAATTGGGTCGAGCTTTCTCAAAGTACTGTCTTTAGAAACAGGTTGCCCTTTGTTCAGGTTGTCTAGTTCTTTAGCATAACATTCACGTTGTATGATGTGAAATATCAAGTTCTTGGATCTTTCTAGGTTGGGAACGGTGAAAACATGTTTGCAGTGATGCCAACCCTTGCAGGATTCTTGTTCCTCAGGTAAGCGACTTGTAAGTCGAGCATGTAAATTTTAAACAAGCGATAGCCGACAAGCACTTCCAGGTTGGAAACCTGCAAACGAGGGGATTGGGGCAATGTTAGATGTCCCTGTCGTAGAAAGATACTTGAGGGCGATTTTTTTCGTCTCATCGGCCTATAAGTTAAAACAGTCGGGTTTCGATAGTGCAAGACGTTGAACGGTTCAGAAGCGGGCCCCTTAAACCATGTTGTGTCTTTCAGTGGTTTTCTGCAACGATCGGGTTGGCTGGTCCGCTGGATTAGTCGGGGGTACATAGTCCACTGTTGGGACTATGGATCCCCGACCTCAGCACTCTGTTGCGACATAACATAAAAGCGTCGTTTTCTTTTCCAGATGTATCCTGGGGACCCCCTTGCTGTCTGTGTAGAACTAAAACTCCTTGATTCCAGGTTCAGTCCTGTTGTTATAGTTCACCCAACCCACTGCAAGCACAGCAGCACAGATTCCAATCGGGGAATTTTGTGTTCACGAGTGCCCAATTTTGTCCGGCTCATAACAAATCCTATATGACAGGTCTTTGACATCATATTTTTTTAGATACCCACGGCTGCAATCGTTTGCTGAGGCACACAGAAGAACAAATCTTTGCTTTTTGAATTCTGAGATGGCACGGAAGCATACGGTCGGTCACATGAAGGGGGGACAAAGCTTCCAAGGGACTTCTTCCAACTTCCCCACAAGTCCTTTTTTTGTCCGTGGGGAGGGGGTCATCCCATCAGCTGTTCTTGGTGAAGTCTCTTAACATCCATTTACCTTGGATATGACGGAGCTAGGAACCCCAAAGGGGATCGATAAACTTTTTTATTGCAACAGGAAAACCCTGCGGTGAAGGGTTTTTCCCTTCTTTTGTTGTTTTGGAAAGGGGAAAAGCATCTCCCTTTAGATCCCAGAGAAACCCAAGGCTCCTTTGCATAGAAGGGAGTCACAGCCTAGACCAAAGCTTGAGATCTGCCGGTGGTCTTGAAGGAAAGGGCCTCCATAATTCTCGGCTGCTGAAGCAATCTTGGAAACCTCAAATTGGATGAGCAAGTTTTTCTTGAGCCTTTTGGAAGACTAATTGCTGCCTCTTAGTGGGTGTGGTTTTCACATCATCAACATAAAGTCCTTTTCCAAAAGGACTCACCGACCCTATTTGCTTCACTCTCTCTGGCGAAGTCTGAACCATAGAGGCGCTGCGGGGGAAGGACTTTTTCCAAAGCTCACCCCTCATCCGGTACCTATGATTCTTTTACAGGGGTTGTTGTCACGGTACCAGAAGAACCCAAAAAATTTTTCTGTGTTCTTTTTTTTACGAGAAGCAGGGAACACTTTTGAATATCCCATAAATGCCACAGCATCCTGCGGAAATGTAAAGCACTTCAGAAGTTTTGTTGGGGTCGGGCCGACGTAGGAATCATTGAGTGAGACACCTTCGCCCCTTTGCACTTGATCAAAACACCTTATCTACCTGGTTTTCTTTGGATGATATACCCAAAATAGGTAGGTACCAACACTTTTCAGAGTTTTGAAGCGCGGGCAATTCCTGCATGAGGTTCTGGAATATTTTCTCCATAAGGCGAAGAAGTGTTGTCTTGTCTCTATGACCTCTGGATTTCTGTCGAGAGAGCAAATCGACCAAAACACTTTCTCTTTGTTGGAAGCGGGCCTCTGGGGTTTAAATGGCAAAGGTGCAATCCAACTTTTTACTCACCTTTCTATTTCCCCGATCCATTATGCCCCAAGAACAGCCTGTCTTCTATGGACATCGCTCCCTGTTTCTTCCTTTTTTTGGGGAAAACGGCACCCTATGTGGTCTTGCCCCCTTTCCAAGCGGGTCTTCACAGAAGGGTCGTGAAGGGGCAAGGAAAGGGAAATCCGTGGGGAACTCCTTTACCAGAAACACTTTGAAAAGGGTTTGAAGAGAAAAGGGACGCCCATTTTCAAGTGTACTATGAGCATACTGTTACTGGGTCGGCTTGTGGCTCCTCCTAGACAGACATCTCCTAGAGACCCATCCTAGCAGCTCGGGGCGTAGGGAGCATTCTGAGGACCATTAATCTGCGCTCTAGCCTTATGACTCGTATATATCTCCCCCAAAGGAGAAATACAATCGGTCCCCTCTGGGTCTACTCTGGTATGGGGGTGAGCATACGCTTCAAATGGGGGTGAAATCACTACATCCGGGTAGGTACTCGACCTGCTTCGGGAATCTGATTGCACCCATATGGTGGCAGAGACAAACATTTTGCCCCATGGACTAAATTTTGTCCCCGGTTGCCCCTCCCCGCCGCCGAAGTACCTGCACATGTCCTTAAGGAGTAGGGGGGCTGGCCCTTTGATCCCAAAAGGTGTCAAAGAAGGGGACTTAGCTGGGCCCTGTTGCTCTATCGTCTAAGTTTGCATATATCTTATCCCTTTTTCTCTGTGGCCTTTTTTGGTAGATTCGACAGGGCGTTTTTAGAACGGACTTTCCTCCAAAAGTCCCTTCCCTTTCCCGTACACTGAGATTACAAACTGGTTCTTCACGTCGGGGTCGTCGTTTTCAACACACTCTTCAGCCTGTGATGGTACCGGGGAGGGCGGTCCAGGGGGTAAGCTGTGTTGTTTCTGTGCTGCCAAACTCTGTGCATTTCCCGCAGTTCCTTTTTCAGTTCCTGGCAATGCGATTTGTTGTGGGGACACCCGAAGCAGATGTTGTTCTCCTTGAGGGAAAACCTTTCGGTCCTCTAGAGGCTTCTCCCTGAAAGGGTTGATTTTAGTAGGGAGCGGTTTCTTGGTAGGGGGCAAACTTCTGAGGTCCATAGGGCCGTTATCCTCTTGGGGGAACTTAAAGGGCCCCGTAAGAAAACCTGAGGGAATAACATTAGTTTTGTGGACTGTCATGATGTTTTTATGAGGGTTTTACATCAGGGGCATGTTTCATGAAAATAGAAAATCAAAACTGGGGTCATTTCTGATCTCGCCCGTTTAGTAACAAAATCTACAAACACTTTTAAAGGAAAAGGTACCTTTTAAGCTGTTTTAAAAGAGAACCGTGCATAAACCCTTTCTCCTGCAAGTTTTAAGAAGCTTTTGTACAATTGATAACACCCCCGGGGGTGCAGGAACGCTAACCCTGGTAGATCACCTTCTCCTGAGCACCCTACCTCCATTTAAAAAGCACTCGCTCTCTGACTTCGGGAGCCCTTGTTTGCTACCGGGAAAGTTATAGTCTCTTATATAAAACTCTTTTACCCTTCTAGGACCCAAGCATTCACAAATTCTCCCCCACCATCCTTAAGCCTGTGACAGGGTAGTTTATGTTTTTAAAGTCCTGAGTCTTTTTTCGTGTTCACAGATCGCTTCCAACCCCCTTTGCCCCGAGGTCTAATTTCCCCGCTACAGGAAAGGTCTAAACCCTGAGGGATTCGAAAGGAGAAACCCTGCTCGGGGAACTCTCAGGGCGATCATGACTTTACAAGTCCCTTTTTTAACCAGCTCCCGTTTTTGCAAGGAATTAGAAAGTTCAGGGGCCTGGTTTGTTCTAACGAACGGTGTGTCATTGCATGGTGTGTAAGGTGTATACATACCTTTTTTAAGGGGGTTCTGCTTGGGGTAGTCTGTATAATACCGTTTTGAAAAAGGGTGTCCCCTTAAAAAGGGGGGTGAAGGGCTATCTTCTTTCAGCAAATGGCAGTTGTAGTTTTTTGTCGCTTTTTTGCACACCCTTTCCGCTTTAGGACGTGGTTCCCGGTAGGATCCTGGGAATCTGTGTAGGCTGGTTTATGAATTGGGGATGGTTGTCAACGTTCTGGGAAAGCTGGGGGACTATTCTGAGACCCTGTGCGTGTCCGACGTCTAGGTCTGGCCCCAGTACGCTGCTGCGTTTTCTCAATGCGGGGGATTCCACACCTTTCCCGGAACCTGCTTTGGGGCCCTTGCGGCGCTGTTTCTTTGTCGCGCAAGTCTTTTCCAAAAAAACTTTTACCTCTCTCTGTTTCTTTAATTTTCATTTTTTTGCGCGAAAGGGTGATTTTACTTTTTTCGGCTTTGCTTCAGCACGAGCAGGCACCAATTTCCTTTTTTGAAGTCTTTCTAGAGCGGCTTTCATAGGACCGTCTTGATGAAACTTGGCTAGCAGACATTGGTGTTGGTTTCGGGCTGCAAACGCATAGGAGCGGGCTAGCGTAGTCGGATTTCCTGCACTGCTGGGGATGCTCACTCGTCCCGCGACAATATGGAGCTGCTGCAATAGCTTTCGTATACTATGTAGTGATGGGGGGCCCGTATATCAAACCCCCCCTAAATTTTGTTGTGACTACACTGTTTTAAATGTTCTTCTTCTTTCACGTTCACTGTGTGTATTCCCCACATCCAGCTAAACCTTCTCCTATGTTCCAAAAAAAACCAAACTTTTTTCGAAATTTTAACTCTTTTTATTATTAACACTTGAACGTGAATGAATGGATAAGCATGAGTGATAGGGAAATTAAAACGTAAAAAACAAACAATGCGAAAAACAGATGTCAGTGATCAGCATGACAACATTAATACATTTAAGTACACTCTTAGTAAAGGGGCAAAACGGGAAAAAACCCTGGCTGCCTAAAAATGTGACACATAGGAAGACAATACAAAAAGGTACCCCGGATAAAAACCATTCTAACTATAACAGTTTTATAATACCTAAAACACAGCAAACTGATCAAAACCCACCACTATGCAATCGGAGAAATGATAAAATTTTTTGCACAGGAGAGCAGTGAATGTGACTGCTCTGTCCAATTTTGCTCTGAAATGGCCTTTTTCTTCCCACATGCACTTCCCTGTGACACATTCTCCCCCGAATTCCCCTCAGTCTTAAGGTGATCTGTAACACTTAATAAAGCACTGACAACTTTGGGCCAGCAAAAGGGACTATTACAACAAAATTGCTACGTGGCTATTTTGCAAAATTCTTTCAGCCTTTTTGACAGAACATGAGTACAGCACTGATCCAAATAAAATAAAATAACCCCTGAAAAAGGGGCTCACCGGGACTCCTATCTGAGGGGTCTTTTTCCCCCTTTTCTTAATCGTTCTTTTTCCCTTTTCCCCCTGCATCATTCCGCACCACAGTGATTGTCCCGGCCACAAACCCTCCCTGCAGAAATTTACACAAAAAAACTTAGAATCCCCCCCCAATTTTCCACACCTCTTTATCTATTCCCACCTCTGTACAAACTACCCAGGGGTGGAGAGCGGGTACAAGCCATAACTTAGAGGCCTGGTATCCTAAGGGGTTGGAAGGTGGGAGAGGACTAACCCCCTGGAGATAATGCTACAACTATGGGCTGCTGCCCTCTCAATTATATTACCAGGTAGGTAGCAAGACCTAGGTAGGTAGGCAAATGGGCAAGACCCCAGGTAACTAGATAGGCCCTTTTAGGTAGGTAGACTCCCGCTGGATAAGTTGGAAGCCGGCCCCAGGTAGGTGGGTGGCTACCTAGCCACGGTGGGTAAGTAAACAGCCCCCAGTTAGATAAGCAGGCCCCAGTTAGGCAAGTTGATAGGCTACAGTTAGGTTGGTGGACCCAGTTAGGTAGACGTGTAGGTAGTCAGGGCCCCCTTTATATAGGCTTCAACCAGTTAGGGACCCCCTTTAGGTATGTTATACAGGCAGTTAAGCCTCCTTTAGGTAGTATACAGACAGGGGTCTCCTTGGTAGTTATACAGGCAGTAAGGGGCCTCCTTTAGGTAGTATCAGGCAGTTAGGGTCTCTTTAGGTAGTATAACAGGTAGTTAGGGCCTCCTTTAGCAAGTGTGTAGGTAGTCAGGGCCCCCTTTAGGTAGCCAGGGCCCCCTTTGTTAGTCAGGGCCCCCTTTACGTAGCCAGGGGCTCCCTTTACGTAGCCAGGGCCCCGTTTGTTAGTCAGGGCCCCGTTTGTTAGTCAGGGCCCCCTTTATGTAGTCAGGGCCCCCTTGGTTAGTCAGGGCCCCCTTAGTTAGTCAGGGCCCCCCTTTAGCGCCAGGGCCCCCCTTAAGAGCCAGGGTCCCCCTTTATGTAGTGCAGGGCACCCCTTAGGTAGTCAGGGCCCCCTAGCTAGTCACGGCCCCTAGGTAGTCATGGCCTCCCTTTATGTAGCCAGGGCCCCATAGTTAGTCAACGGCCTCCCTTTATGTAGCAGGGCCCCCATAGTTAGTCACGCCTCCCTTTATGTAGCCAGGGCCCCCATAGTTAGTCAGGGCCCCCCTTTATTAGTCAGGCTCCACCTTTATGTAGTCAGGGCCCTTAGTTAGCAGGGCCCCCTTTATTAGCAGGGCCCCACTTTAGTTAGCCAGGGCCCCTTTTAGAAAATGCCAGGGCCCCCTATTAGAGTTAGCCAGGGCCCCCCTTTAGAGTAGCCAGGGCCCCCTTCAGACGAGCCAGGGCCCCCTTTACAGTAGCCAGGGCCCCTCCTGAGAGTAGCCAGGGCCCCCCTTTAGAAGTCAAGGCCCCCCTTAAGAGTAGCCAGGGCCCCCCTCGGTAGCCAGGGCCCCCCTTTGGCGTAGCGAGGGCCCCCCTTTAGAGTAGCTAGGGCCCCCTTTAGAGTAGCCAGGGCCCCCCTTTAGAGTAGTCAGGGCCCCCCTTTAGCGTAGCCAGGGGCCCCTTTGTAGTCAGGGCCCCCATAGTTAGTCACGGCCCCCCTTTAGAGTCGCCAAGGCACCAGACAGTAGCCAGGGCCCCCTTTAGCGTAGCCAGGGCCCCCCTTTAGCGTAGCCAGGGCCCCCTTTAGCGTAGCCAGGGCCCCCCTTCAGAGTAGCCAGGGCCCCCCTTCAGAGTAGCCAGGGCACCCTTTACAGTAGCCAGGGCCCCCCTTCTGTAGACAGGGCCCCCTTAGGTAGCCAGGGCCCCCTTAGGTAGCCAGGCCCCCCTGTATTAGTCAGGGCCCCCCTTTATTAGTCAGGGCCCCCCTTTATGTAGTCAGGGCCCCAGTAGTTAGCCAGGGCCCCCTTGATTAGACAGGGCCCCCCTTTAGTTAGACAGGGCCCCTTTAGAAAAGCCAGGGCCCCCTTTACAGTAGCCAGGGCCCCCTTTACAGTAGCCAGGGCCCCCATAGTTAGTCAGGGCCCCCCTTTATGTAGTCAGGGCCCCTCTTTATGTAGTCAGGGCCCCCTTAGTTAGCCAGGGCCCCCTTTATTAGCCAGGGCCCCCCTTTATTAGCCAGGGCCCCCCTTTATTAGCCAGGGCCCCCCTTTAGTTAGCCAGGGCCCCTTTAGAAAAGCCAGGGCCCCCTTTACAGTAGCCAGGGCCCCCTTAGGTATCCAGGGCCCCCATAGTTAATCAGGGCCCCCCTGTATTAGGCAGGGCCCCTCTTTATGTAGTCAGGGCCCCCTTATTTAGCCACGGCCCCCCATTATTAGCCAGGGCCCCCCATTAGTTAGCCAGGGCCCCTTTAGAAAAGCTAGGGCCCCACTTTAGAGAAGCCAGGGCCCCCCTTTAGAGTAGCCAAGGCCCCCTTTAGAGTAGCCAGGGCCCCCTTCAGAGTAGCCAGGGCCCCCCCTTCAGAGTAGCCAGGGCCCCCCTTCAGTGTAGCCAGGGCCCCCCTTCAGAGTAGCCAGGGCCCCCCTTTAGAGTAGTCAGGGCCCCCCTTTAGAGTAGCCATGGGCCCCCTTTAGCGTAGTCAGGGCCCCCCTTTAGCGTAGTCAGGGCCCCCCTTTAGAGTAGTCAGGGGCCCCCTTCAGTAGCCAGGGGCCCCTTTGTAGTCAGGGCCCTTGTAAGTAGATTTAAACAAAAAAAACAACCAGCCACTTACCTGGCTCCGGCTCCTGCCCGGTCCCGGCCGCTCCGAGCTGCCGCCGGCTCCTTCCGTCCTGCATAGGCGGCGCGGTGATGTGATGTCACCGCGCGCCTACATCAGCAGTAGGGGCCGGCGCCCGGCAGGCTGAAGGCATGACGCGTTCAGCCTGCCAGGGAGATCAGCGGAGTGCAGCGCTAGGGGCGCTGCATTCCGCTGACACCGCGCAGCCCCGGGAGTCGGGGACATTAGTCCCCAACTGCCGGGCCGGTCTCTGGGCGCTCGGGACGCAGGTCCCGGGCGTCCAGGGACCGGATGCGCGGACGGGCCCTGGGGACAGCGGCACTGCCTCCGGGGCCCGCAGCGGCTCGGGGGGGCCCACCGGGGGATTTCCCGGTCCCCCGGCGGCCCAGTCCGAGCCTGGCTATGGGGGGCATATTAATGGCTATGGGGGGCATATTATTGGCTATGGGGGCATATTACTGGCTATGGGGCATATTAATGGCTATGGGGGCATATAACTGGCTATGGGGGCATATTACTGGCTATGGGGGCATATTATTGGCTATGGGGGCATATTACTGGCTATGGGGCATATTAATGGCTATAGGGGGCATATTAGTGGCTATGAGGGCATATTAATGGCTATGGGGGGCATATTAATGGCTATGGGGGCATATTATTGGCTATGGGGACATATTAATGGCTATGAGGGGTATATTAATGGCTATGGTGGCATATTAATGGCTATAGGGGGCAAAATAATGGATATGGGGGGCATTTTAATGGCTATGGGGGGCATATTATTGGCTATGGGGCATATTAATGGCTATTGGGGGCATATTATTGGCTATGGGGGCATATTAATGGCTACAGGGGCATATTAATGGCTATGGGGGCATATTATTGGCTATGGGGGGCATATTATTGGCTATGGGGGCATATTAATGGCTATGGGGGCATATTACTGGCTGAGGGGGCATATTACTGGCTATGGGGGCATATTACTGGCTAGGGGGGCATATTAATGGCTATGGGGGGCATATTACTGGCTATGGGGGGCATATTATTGGCTAAGGGGGCATATTATTGGCTAAGGGGGTATATTATTGGCTATGGGGCATATTACTGGCTAAGGGGGAATATTACTGGCAAAGGGGGGCATATTACTGACTAAGGGGGGCATATTACTGGCTAAGGGGGCTTACAACCTGGCTGAGGGGGGCATATTACTGGCTAGGGGGGCATATTATTGGCTAGGGGGGCATATTATTGGCTAAAGGGATCATATTACTGGCTAAAGGGGGCATATTATTGGCTAAGGGGGCATATTATTGGCTAAGGGGAGCATATTACTGGCTAAAGGGGGCATATTGCTGGCTAAAAGGAGCATATTACCTGGCTAAGGGGACAGTAACCTGGCTAAATGAGGTATATTGCTAGCTACAGGGGGCATATTACTGCCTAAAGGGGGCAGTAACCTAGCTACAGAGGGCAGTAACCTGGCTAGAGAGGCTAATAACCTGGCTAGAGGGGGCAACTACTTGGCTAAAGTGAGCTACAACCTGGCTACAGTGGGCTACTACCTGGATACAGGAGGCAAATATTTACCTACGTGGGGGTAATTATTACCATTTGGGGCACTATAGATAGGGAGTTTGTATAGAGATAGGAATTGGTAGAGAAGCTGTGATAAAGTGAGGAGTCTAAGATGTTTGTTTTGTACATTCTACAGTGAAGAGTTGTGGACGGTAGAAGACGTCATGGCGTCTGGGACAAATGGAGAAGAAGAGAAAGAGAACAACTCTTCAGAGACGTCTCCTGTGAGTCACTAAATGTAACTGCAGTGTAATCACTTATATTTCTCCTGAGCCTACATACAACTAGTATCTACCACTATATAGTCACTGTATGGCGGTGGTATATGTACAACTGATGTCACATGTGGGGGTCGCGTTTGGTCAGGGTCTGGCAGAATTATTTTAACCTAAAGTAGTAATAGTTTTGCGTCTTGGTTTTGTAGGAGTTTTTTTTTTTAATAACAATGATTTGTCTGGTAGATTTGCTCTATGTATCAGTGTATTATTTGTTGACTTATTTGTAAGGTATTACACTGTATTACTGAGGTGAGAGGTTTTGAAAATGCAAATATGTCAGCTCTGATTTTCATTGTGCAGTGACTTCTGAGGAAATGGACAGGATCTATGTGGAATGTGCAGAAAATTAGTGACAGGAACAGAACTTTTTTCTCTGTAAAAATACATCCGCAGCTCACAATGTGGCTTGAAAAATGGCGTGTGCACCCAGCCCTACTCAGAAAAACTCAAGGGCCTGAGCCCCTGATGTTTTGGGACCCTAGCAATGCCCCTGATTCATCTTTATTGAGACATCCCAGTTAATAAGCAAATATACCTACTATCATCTGGGACAAGTATTACAGTATGCTTTCACTGTTATGTTTGGCTTGCCTTTTAATTACAGGAGATGCCATGTAATGTTGCTGTAGAGGGAAGTGAATGTATAGCAAAATGAAATGGTGAGGAATTCCATCCACATGCACCATTAAGGGTAAGGTGGGACTTTTGTGGAGAGCCCCACTGCTAAAGGTGATTGATAAATTGTTGCAAGTCTCCAGGCCTGCATGAAATGGGTGAGTTCATGTTATGTTATGTGTTGTGTGTTGGTGAAAAGTTATACATTAAGGTCCTGGCTTGTGAGAAAGAGAGTTGGACAGCTTTGTATTGATGTTGAGCTAACAGTAACTCGAAGAGAAAGCTGTGGCTTACAAGACCTTGACCGTAGATGGCTGTTTCATCTGTCAAGAGAAGCATGCCACTGGTTTACTATTAGTGTCCTACTGGTGACAATAAGGTCAATGGTTGTGGACAATGTTTACAAAATAGTGAAAGACTGTAAGGAGCCAGAAAAACATATTTGGGCAGAGGACTCATGGACCATAAATATATCATCTATGGCAACTGTGACATATGTAAGTGCTAGGTTAATGCATAGGCTGCAAACATTGACTCCTTAAATGGGGCAAGTTTTTGAGAATAAGGTAGTTAGAGTGTTGCCACACCAGAACTGCTGGCTGCAATTGTTAAATTGACCCTTTAAAGACGCACCTATTTTTAGTTTTTATTTTTCATTTCTGCCTTCCAAAGTTCTTTGTGGTGTGGAATTAGTAAAAAAAAATAGAAAATTCACCACATGGTAAAAAAGACATTTTACTTTAATCAACGGGCCAGTATAAAAAAAATTACATAAATTTTATTATGTTTTAAAACAAAAAATACAGAGGGATTATTTTATGTTGGCTGAAGTTTAGTGTTTATTAGTATCAGTTTAGACTATAAGGGAGCTTTTGTGTGTTGTCTCACTACAAAGAATAGCTTTCAAAATGTAGGGAACACTAAATGAAGACGTTTTCCAAATATATTGCATTGTTAATCTTTTTTTGTTAAGGAGCTACAAGTGATTTTATCACCTTTCTGGCTTTCTCTAGTTCCTCTAGTGACTGACCTGTGTACTCTTTTCTCCCCTGCTGTTTGTTTTATATGATAGCAGGGAATGACATCATCACACAGGTCCCAGCATCACAGAACTCCGGACAGTGACAGCTTGTTTTTATCTGATCTTTCAGACAACAGACTAATTACTCTACTGCTTACATTAGCTGAGGAACTTCTCTAGACCTCAGAGAAGGTAATTTAGCTAATCTAGACTGATAAACATAATAAACAGAGAAATCTGAATACACTGAGCTCATATGCTAATTACAGACAGCTTGACCAGGAAGTGACAGAGCCAAGCAGCATTATTTAATTCATGCATCCTATGAAACTTTGAGATGAGACAATCCCTTTAAAGTTTTAAATAGGGTTTAGAAGGGAAGTATTTTTAATATGAAATAAAACTCAGGAATAAAGGACACAATTTGAAAGAAGTTGAGAATAAATATCAAAAGCAAATTAAGAAAATTGTATTTTAGTAAAAGAGTAGTAGTTGCATGGAACAAACGTCTAGCAGATGTGGTTGTACAATCAGCAGCAAGTGATTTTAAACATGACAGGGATAAACCTATGTACATCTGTTCTAAGATAAGAGTATAAAAGGAAATAATATACATGCAGCCTCAATGGATCACACATCAGTCTTCTTTTTCTAAAGTGAAAGAACGTATTTGCTCATATGTGATATTTTAGCTTTTTGGAAAAGGCATTATGGTGGTGTAAAATGTTGTGGATGACCAGATCAAAGAATAGCTAGGTGTCCACAATATTGTGGATTTTAATCTGGATTCAAGGATTTGTAATGACAGACTCAGTGATGTTCTTCTTTTACATATTTATCCATCTCAGGACACAGTAAATTTTTTTGCCTCCTTTTATGCCCTACACCTGCTACTATCTGACAACCCAACAAATTATTGTTTTTACTATCACCAATAACTTTGTTGGATATTTTTGGATACCATTGACTACAATCTAAAAGAATATTAAGGAGAATATACAAAATAAATCACATTGGAAAAATCCCATATGTGGTCACTATTATCTCCTTACTTTTATGTTTTCTAAAGACCAGAATCTACTCTTTTATAGATATCTAATGGCACTGATTAGCTGTATTTCTATGAAAAATGTAAACTGGGGAGTATGTGCAGACACAGGCAGGAACAGGAGCAGAAACAGGTAACTACAGAACAAACAAGGGGCATAGCAGGGACTGGGACAAACACAGCAACACAGAAGGGACAAGGTCATGTCCGTGGTCCACAACGGGGACTGCGGCATGGACCGTGACAACTAAAGTTTATGCAATTTTTCAAATGTTTACCTAAAATAGGACAACAACGTAAGTAGAAATGTTCTTATGCTAACCTACAAAAAAGTATGGGAAAGGAATTCTAATAAATATGAAAATATGTACTTTATTTGGCATATTCTATGTAAGATTGTATAAATAAAAACTGCCTTAATACAACACAGCAGTTTGTACAATAGATATCCTTAAGAATAAAGAGAAAATATATGGTTCTTTGGAATGTATTACACAATAAATTCCATTTTGCAGAAAGAAAAAAAAATGTAGTAGGTAGTTCACTCAAAGACAATATCTTCTAATCAGCTTGAAATAGACTTGAAACAGAAAGAACTTAACACCTTGAAGAATTTAATCTCATTGAGGGATTTTTTTTATGTCTCCTGAAGTGCATATCATTTATAATATATGATGGCAACTGCTGTGCAAATTACAAGTTATTAAAGAAATATCTCTGAAACTAATATTTACATATCAAACATGGGTACTTATGACACTTTTCTTAAAGTGTAAATTAGTAGACTCAAGGAGAGTGACTTAAAGACATGTTGTTCTATTATAAATAATGCATTCTTGCAAAAAAAATGAAATCAGAAAATAAATAGCATAGTAAATTATATGATATTCTTATAAAGCTTAATAAGGAGTTAAAAACAACAAAACAAAGCTAAAACTTCATTGTGTAACCTTTAAATGTGTTTTCTCACCATATGTGTCCATTGGCAGTGTCCTGCCTTTTCCTAGATATCCCCTCTTGTATGGGCTGCATCAGCTCTTCAGGTCGCCATAACTACAAAGCTTTTTGATGTCTCCTGATAGGCTGTCAGCACTGGTTACTATACCTACAGACCTGGCTTCTACTGCAGCCTAGTAGAAGCTAGTAAACATGCCCCTGAATTCAAAGGGACACCAAGAAAACAGGACTGAGGTGAGATGAATCAATGTAGTGAGACAACTCCTTTAATGACATGTTTAACCCTATAGTGCACTGTTGCCTTGTGCACTACAGTATTCAAACCTCCTGCACTCATGTCATTATAGTTAGGAATAGCAGAGTTGATATGCCAATCACTACTGTACTTCCACTCACAGCCTGATCAGGCAGTGTGAGGCTGAAGCTGGCTGTGGCTCTGTGAAACAGCATGGTAAGACAACCTCTATAACCCTTTACTGGCACATGACGTATCATCATGTCATGTTGCCAGTACGGTCCTTGAAGCAGGATTACTTAGTAATCCCACTGTATAGAAGGCTGGTGTCAGCTGCTAACGGCAGAGATTGTGGGATGCCAATCAGTTAACATGTTGGCTGTAAGCCTTATGAAGACTTCCGTTACCACCATGTATGCAATTCCAACACTTCCAGCCACGGGCAGAACGTCTTAGAACCACCATCTTTGAACGAACACCCTTTTTTATTTGTAAAATGGCAAAAGGGGGATGATTTAAACTTTTATTTTTTTTTATACTTTTAAAATATTATTATTTATTTTTGTTGTTCTTTACTTTAACATTAAGTCCTCCTAGGGTACTTGACCACTAAGTGGCATAATTATCAGTATACCAAGTGGCATGATCATCAGTTTAAACAATGTAGAAGGGTATACTGATGATCATGCCACTTAGTGGTCAAGTACTCTAGGGGAACTTAGGGCCACTTGTATGAAAACTGTTTAGGTCTAAAACTCACTTTTTTTGCCCATAGGTTACTATGTTTTCATACATGTGGCCCCTAATGTTAAAGTAAAAAACAAAAAAACAATAGTATTTAAAAATATAAAAAAAATTACATATATTAGCTTATTACAAATAAAAAAGTAAGATAATAAAGAGTCACACATAATTGGTATCGCTATACCTTTAAAGGTCTGATTATTACAATATGACATCATTTATCCTGTACACTGAATATGATAGAAGAAAAAAATTCCAAATGCAAAAATTGTGGCTTTTTTAAAAAAAAGAAAAAAATGGACCAAAAAGTCAAATCCTTTCCAAAATGCTACCAATAAAAATGTACACTTTAGCCCGCAAAATATGCACTGTCACTCAGGTTCATAGGTGAAAGTACAAAAAAGATATTGGTCACTGGAAATAGTACTGTGGCTCAAATTAAAAAAAATAAAGAATATTTGGATTTTTTTTTACCGTACTAAAACATAAAGAAAACCTTACATATTTGAAATTTCTGTAATTGTATCAACCTGCAAAATACAGATAACACATTTATACCAATGACAAAATGCCCTTATGAAAAACCTCCCTTAAACATGGCGCAAGTAAGTTTTTTTTTTCATGTTTCACACACTTACACTTTTTTTTTTTTTGGGGGGGGGGGAGGTTCCCAATATATTTTATAGCACAGTCAATGACTTCATTAGGAAGCACATTTTGTGCCGCAAATTAAAAGCCTTATATGCCTATGTAGATTGAAAATTGAAAAAAGTTATTGCTCTTGGAAGAAAAAAAATCTAAAGTTTAGTAATCTCAGTTCATGGCCAAAACATTCCTTTTCAAAAGTCTCAATTAAAATAGATTTTTCAGTTTTTTCATGATTGTCATGTTAAAGGGGATTTCTCACTACTTCACTTCATGCACATTCTGTCCACACAACATTTTCAGTTTAAGAACAGGGGGCGTGTTAACAGAGCTTGTGGGCGTTTTCAGCCTGCAAGCTTCATCACGCCCACATGCTCGCTCCCCTGGCAATGCTGACTCACTACAGTGTATGGGACCTGAGCTTACTGATGGAAGGCAGCTGTGGCAGTCATTTTTGAGCTGCAGGGAATAAAACAAGATACCTTGAATGGTGCTGCTTCTCCTAGACTCTCCCTGTTTAAAAGTGGACAGGAGAGATTTGCTGATAAACAATGTAAACATAAGGCTGCCTGTACAGAAGTCTTGCAAGCTGATTAGCTGATCGCTCATCTTCATCACTCACTAACCGCAGCTCCTCTATGTGTCCTGTCTGCTTCTACACTCGGAAGCGACAGGGCTACACACTCTGCTGCTGCTCAATGTTCTCTGCAGACGAGCGGGCAGCTAATCAGCTTGTGGAAGACAGGGGAAGGGAAGCAATGGGCTCGCATAGTAATCAGATACACATACAGAGAAAGGGAATGGCAGAGACAGTTGGCGTCACTGAGCAGGCGCAGGAGTGCGCGCTCCCGTGAATACGACTGGGGGCCGGCCAGGATGTAAATTAGTAAGTCGGCAGCCAATGGGGAGCGAGGAGGCGGGATCCGACAGGACTGGGCAAGTTTTTTTTACAAAAAACGAGAATAAGGGAGACAGAGAAAACTAAACAGCTTTGCAAATGACATCCAATTGCAAAGTTGTTTGTTTTCACTGTCCCCTTATTCTGAAGACCATTTAATGTAATGATGAAACCCCTTTAACTCCAAAATTCACACAGTTATCTTCTATTCTGTCAGTATACATCGCACCTGACTACACTACAGTGATAGTGGACTGGAGTGGCAGATGATTTAAAAGTTAAGTATTATTTATTTTCTGACATAATTAGCTTCCAGATTGTTTGTAAGCCTGGAAAATCCTTTCTTTGTCATGGCATGTCCATTTAACTTTCCAAATCTTTACTAGTCAGAACAGTGGGAGTCTAGCACTACCGACCTCTATCTAAGTGACCCCTTAAAAGTGTTAGCTGTAACAAACAGAAACAAAAATTATGTTAAATTTGTATATCCAGCAAAGTTTCTGAATTATAAATTCACAATGAGCTATACCTCAGTACTAATACATATGACAAGCTTAGCTGTGTTATATCTGTCCATTGCAATTTTTTTTATGTAACCTTACAAAACCAAAATCAGTATGATGTTTTCAATGTCAGAGTTTTAATTAACATTAATCATTAAAATGCAGAAGATACTCAAAATATTTGCCCTACTCTTTTTTCTTTTGAGAATACAAGTATTTATTCATAGACAACTATATTGCTAATAATATGTTATGTTAATGTGTAATTTTGGTTTTGTAATCATAATTTTCCATTTCTGCTGCATTTAGATATTTAATTATAACAGTAAATTGTGCTAACATAATCATTAGGGGCTTTCTAATTGATGACACATCCAATGTCTGATGTGTAACGTTAATTGGTGTAATTAAATTTCACTTTTCATTAGTACAAACCTATTAAGTACTATAAATATGTGTTATACTAAGGGTGTATATGAAGGGTGTGTGTATATATACATATATATATATATATATTTCTCTCTCTCTCTCTCTCTATTTTATATATATATATATATATATATATATATATACTTATATATATTTTTATATATATATATATATATATATTATTATATATATATATATATATATATAAATTTTTATATATATATATATATATATACATTATTATATATATACATACTTTAAGGCTCCATATCTCACCGTCCACTACATCTGTGAGACTACCATCATTTTTATAGATAATCAGCTTGACTGTCTCACACATAAATTTGACTTCAAACTACTTAGCATCTGCTTAGTAATGCAACTTCTTGTCACATAACTGCATTGTTACTGTTTCGCTCCTAAAAATCTACATTTTAAGTTTTATTATTTTGTAAGTATTTTGGAAACAAACTTTTGGCTTTCACCACTTTCTGATTCCTTCTGGGCATGCTCTTGATCAGATTCAAGCATGTCTCGATGGAAAAATGATCACAGGTCTCTTCTATATATTTCCATTGTTGGTGCATACTCATTAACTCACTCAGATAGGAATACACTATTATTGTTATTATTATTATAGGGACTTATAATGCAAGGTTACAACACGGACCATTAATTATAGTATTTCAGAAATACCTGTATTACATGAAGAACAAATAAATCTGTATTTCCTTGAAATATAGGTAAAACTATATAAGAGAAGATTAAAAATAGGCTGAAACTGAAACCTAATCCTACCCTAGTAAATCAAGAAAAACCATACCGGAAAAACACAAGATTGTTGCAATTATTAAATACTACATTCTGATGTAGTTATAATTACACAATTCATAAGCTAAATATTGATTTATTCCCTACTGAACTTGTATATTTGACAGAGTAAACGCGTTGGAATTATGGACTTTGACCGAGCTACAAGCTGACCTGCAGCACTGAGAAGCGCTCATGAGAAAACCCTTTAATGGAATTTGAGAGAAATGCAGGTAGTGGATATAATATATATCAGAAATAGTGTAAATAAAAAATAAAACTAAAAATTGCATGCTGGATAATGTTATTAGCTTGTCAAATGCAACTGATGAACAAAAATTAATAATGTCAGAAGGAAAATACAACATAATTAAAATAACTGAATAAAAACAAATAATAGATGATTAACGTATAGCATTACAGATCGTTCCAAAAAGATTGTTTAAATTGAAAGCCCACTCTATAGGGAGATATAAGCAAGGAAAATGTACATGTAAAGTTTGTATAGGTAAAAAAAAAATTATGTAAAATTACAAAAATGTGGAGGTTTAGCGTTAGGTAGGCAAACAGGGCTTCCACAGACAGAGACAGGGACACGGAAATCAGTTCAAGTTCCAGGCGCTGCCTGGGTTTATTCAGCAGAACTTGACAGAAAACAAAAACAAGCCTTAACTTTAGGCTAAACAGAAATAAATGCCTGCTCGGCTGAGCACTGGCTACACATAGTATATCCCTCACTATGCTTAGTTGCAGACAGCGTCTGTTACTCACAGCAAGGTTTGTTTCCACAGCGTGAAACCAACACACACACAGGCCTGTAGGTTCAGGCTTTATAGGCCTGAGACTAGTCTCACCTGGGGCGTGGGAGAGGCCACCCACCCGGCTCTTTGACCACTCCAGAAGAGCCGAACCAACACAAGGTTTGGGAAAACCGCTTATACTAAACATTCGGGTAGAAATAGCGCTACTGACCCCAAGCTGTGGGCTTCCCTTCACCGATCCAGGCCTCTGGGTGACACGCATCTGCCCAGGTGTTGCCTTAGGCAGTATAGGAGAGTACTCTTGGGGAAATATATCTACCGTCCACTATTCCCCCTGTCACTGTCTCACATACACTCCCCCTCTGTTCGAACCTGTAGGGTCGGACAAACTTGGCCACTATAAAAATGCGTTCTGACAGAGCACAGCATTGCCCTGAAGTTTTAACCGCCTGTGTTCCACTGTAAACTTAAAATTTTGCAGAGTAAGGAACCACCTTGTGACCTCACTTTCTCTCCTTTGCCTGAGACATCCATGTTAGGGGAGAATGATGGGTAATAAACTTGAAGCGGCGACCTAAAGATAATACCTCGGGGCTTAAAGGGGCCCATTTGATGGCCAAACACTCCTGCTCAACTATACTATAATTTTTCTCCGCTGGTGTGAGCTTTCTGCTCAGGTATATGACGGGATGCTCCTCTCCCCCTACTTCTTGGGCAAGAACTGTTCCCAGTCCAAAATCAGACACATCCGTCTGTACCAGGAAGTCCCTCTTAAAATTTGGTGTGACCAACACCGGATGTCTTCAGAGGGCCTGTTTCAATTCTTGGAACGCCTTTTCCGCCTTTGGGTTCCATTTGACCATAACAGACTTGCTATGCCTAGTCAAATCTGTTAGGGTGCTTCTATACTGAATTTTTTTTTTATAAAGCGCCGATAATACACCACAATACCTAAAAAAGCTCTCAGCTGCCTTTTTGTTGTGAGTTGTGGCCAGCCTTGCATTGCTTCAATTTTATTAACTTGAGGTTTTATGATACCCCTGCCTATTATGTACCCCAGGTAATGGGCTTCCTCAAGCCCTAGGGCGCATTTTTTGGGGTTTGCGGTAAGTCCCGCTTCTCTAAGTGAACCCAGTACGCCTGTACCTTTGGGTAGCTGGCTATCCCAATCTTCACTAAAGATAAAGATATCATCCAAGTTCCGAAAGCATACTGACGATGGGTTTGGGATGACATCCATTATTTCTTTGAAAGGTTGCTGGAGCCCCAGTAACCCGAAAGGTAAACAGACATACAGGAACAGCCCCATCTGTGTGGAAAAAGCGGTTTTCCCTTTTTGGCCCTTTCTGTGAGGGGAACCTGCCAGTAACCTTTAGTTAGATCTAGGGTGGAGAAGTACCTGGTATGGCCAAGTCTCTCAATTAATTAATCTACCCTTGGCATGGGTTAAGCGTCAAATTTTGATACCTCCTTTAGTTTCCGGAAGTCATTACAGAATCGTAATGAGCCATCCGGGTTTGGTATCCCCACGATAGGGCTTGACCATTCACTGGGGGATCCTCAATTACCCCGAGGTCTAACATTTTCCTGACCTCCTAGATATGGCTCGTCTACGCGCTTCAGGGACCTGGTAAGGTTTTAAATGGACATTTACCCCCGGTTCTGTTACAATATCATGCCTTAGACATCTTTTACGCCCAGGTAGCTCTGAAAAAAACGTCCTTATTTCTTTGTATGAACTCCCGGGTTTCTTTTTTTTGAATTTCGACAGCGAGTCTGACACATACACCTCTGGAGGGGCACTACAAGGGGCACTCACAGGCAGTCAGGTCTCTCTGTCTTTCCAGGGTTTAATCAGTGACGGGGTACAATTGTTCTGGCTTCCGCTTACCGGGCTGGTATACCTTAAAAATTCACGTCTCCCACCTTTTCAATCACTTCATGGGGCCCCCTTCCCATTATGCTAGAAACCTCTCTCTACAGTAGGGACCAATATTAACACCCGATCGCCTGGGTTAAAGCTCCGTACCTTGACCAACTTATTGTACACTCGGCTTTGAGCCTCTTGTGCTTGATGTAGGTGTTCCCTGACTATTGGCATGATGGCAGCGATCCTATCTTGCATTTGGGAGATGTGTTCAATCACACTACGGTAGGGGGTGGACTCCTGCTCCCAGGTTTCCTTTGCGATGTCCAGGAGGCCACGTTGACGTCTACCATAAACCAACTCAAAGGGCGAAAACCCAGTGGACTATTGTGGAACTTCCCGGACTGAGAACTTTAATAGGGCAAAAGACATTTCCCAGTCTTTCCCCGTCCTTACTCACCACCCTCTTTAACATGCTTTTTAACGTCTTTTTGAATTTCTCCAAAAGACCGTCTGTTTGGGGTGATACACAGACTACGCAATCTTAATGTCACCCAGTTTGGCAAACTTCCCTATGACCTTGGACATAAAGGGGTCCCTGATCTGTAAGAATCTCCTTTGGTATGGCCAGTATGGGAGAACATATAAAACAGCTCCTTCGCAATAACTTTTGAGAGGTTTTTCCCGAAAAGGAACGGCCTCAGGAAAGCGTGTGGCATAGTCTACTACCACCAATATATATTGATGGCATCTGGCAGATTTTACTAATGGGTCTACTATATACATTGCGATCCTTTCAAAGGGTACCTCGATTATAGGTAGCGGCACCAAGGGACTCCGTAATGGGGCATAGGAGCTGCAAGTTTTACACTCTGGGCAGGATTGCCCCGTACCGTTTTTCCTCCCCATGTACCCCTGGCCAGAAAACCGTTGGAGAATACTTCTGTGGTTTTTTCGCTACCTAGATTACCTCTGAGCACATGCTTTGCGCTAGGTACAAGACCATCTCCTTTATGGCTGAGGCACCACCAGCTGTTCCACCACCTCCCCCCGACTCTGTCGACCTGGTACAGCACTCTTGATTGACTGCCAGTGGGGGAAAAACCTTGTCAGCCCCGAGGTATTGCAGTTCCCCATTCACAACCTTTACATTTTCCCTGGCTTTTGCCAAGGTGGGGTCTCGGAGCTGAGCAGTCCCGAAATTATCTGGTGAAACCTCCAGGTCAGGCATAGCTGCCACCTCCTCCTGGTCCTCAGTCTCACCTGTAAGTACCGCTAGGGAAAAATTATCATTACTTCCTGTGGTCACCCCTACTGCCTGAACTGTAACTTCGTTGTCAAATGGTTCAGGTTAAAGACTAGCATTAACATCTCATTGACATTTGCAGTACATGACATATTCTTATGCCACAAGTCCCAAAATAGGGGGAAGTCTCTCCCCAGAATCACGGTGTGCATAAGGGTCTTCACCACGCCCACCTCATGTGAGGCAACACCACCAGAAGTCTCCAGTTTTACTAGGGCGGTAGGGTACTCTTTTCACCTTTCCCGTGAATGAGGTAGGGTCAACCAGGCTGGCGTGCACTAGTGTGACCAAACTACCTGAGTCCAGTAGAGCAGTTACCGGGTAGTCGTTCACCTTGATGTGACACAGCTGCTGATCAGTTTCTGGCACCGTCTATGCAGAGCACACAGGCCGTGCAAACAACGACCTCCGCCTAGCTGAGTCACATTCCATATACTCTACAGTGAGGGGACAGTTTGCGGCCATATGGCCAGGTCCATGACAACGCCAACATATGACCCAGGCCTGGTCACCTTGAGACTCCGGCCTGTGCCGACCTGTCCATTTGGGACTCTACCTCTCCACCAGAACCCCCTCTGGGCCACCTCCCTTTGGGACACTCTTTACCCCCTTTATAAAAGGGAAAAGTCTTACCAGTCATTCCCGGGCCCACTTGCTGTTACCGGTTTAGGCGTCCATGGGGTGGCTTGCATAAGTCCTCGGTGGCCTTGTACCTCTCGAAAGAGGTTTAACGAGATGCCAGCATTTTTGGGGTCCCCTTGTCCTAACCCAGCGGTGGATCTCCGGGGGCAACGAGTGGATAAACTTATCCAGGACCACCTTCTCGACCATCTGCGCCGGCGTAGATTCCTCCGGCTGTAACCACTTTTTCACCAGATGGACCAGGTCATACATTTGGGAGCGAGCGGGTAGGTGCTCAAAAGGTCCATTTTTTGCACCCGCGGCCCGCACATTAGGTTCACTCCTAAGCGAGCCAGAATCTCGCCCCTTCAACTTGGCATAGTCCCGGGCATCCCGCTCACTGAGGTCAAAATATGCCTTTTGGATTCCCCAGTCAGAAAAGGGCCACTACCTCTGCCCATGTGCCACTGGTAGGTACTCTCGCTCTTCACCCTTTTAAAGAGGGGCGAGTAGGCCTCGACGTCGTCCGTGAGCATCATCTTCTGTAGCGACGTCTGTACGGCAGCACGCGTGGTGGGAAGCGAACTTGACGACCTCTGTACACTTTGTGCCACGGCTTGTACCTGCTCCTGCAGCTGGCGGTTAATGTGCTGCTGTTCCTGCAAGGCGAGTTGATTGGCCTCTATTAGCATGCGTTTGGGTTTCCGCCTGGGGACGCATGGCCTCCTCATGCACTTTCTGCTGATTCCCCTGTCATCAGCTGGAGACTGCTGTTGGCCTGGATGAGTTGCTTTACAAGTTCGTTTCCCTCTTTGGCGGTCTGGTGGCTTGTATGGAGCTTTTATCCAGGACATAGGATTTCAGCCTTATTCAGCCAGTTTCCATGAGTCGTTGCCCCTAGCCACGGCAGCAGCAAAACACGTGTCTGTCTCTTTAATGTCTGATTGCCCGCATCCGAAGCACCATATGTGGAGGTTTAGCATCAGGTAGGCAAACAGGGCTTCCACAGACAGAGACAGGGACATGGAAATCACTTCAAGTTCCATGCGCTGCCTGGGTTTATTCAGCAGAACTTAACAGAAAACAAAAACAAGCCTTAACTTCAGGCTAAACAGAAATAAACGCCTGCTCGGCTGAGCACTGGCTACACATAGTATATCCCTAACTAATCTTAGTTGCAGACAGCGTCTGTTACTCACAGCAAGGTTTGTTTCCACAGTGTGACACCAGCACACACACAGACCTGTAGGCTCAGGCTTTATAGGCCAGAACCCCGCCTCACCTGGAGTGTGGGAGTGGCCACCCACCCGGCTCTTTGACCACTCCAGAAAAGCCGACCCGGACACAAGCGGATTGGAACCGCTTATACTAAACATGCATTGCATAGCGCTACTGACACACAAGATTGTCGGCTTCCCTTCACCGAGTCCAGGCCTCTCGGTGCCACGCATCTGCCCAGGTACCGCCTAAGGCAGCATAGGAGAGTACACTTGGGGAAATATATCTACCGTCCACTAATCCCCCTGTCACTGTCTCACAATAGATAGATATTTACTAAAAACCCACTAATAAAAATAATAATAATAATAATAATAATAATAATAAAAATAATAATAATAATCTTAACTTATATAGCACCAACCTATTCTGAGCACTTTACAATTTAGAGGGTATAAGTACAGACAAAAAACAAACACTGTGCAGTAAAAATCTGCTTACAGATCAGACACAAGGGGCCACATGTAAGAATCTGTTTAGGTCTAAAACTCACTTTTTTGCCCATAGCTTACTATGGGAAAAAGAGTGAGTTTTAGACCTAAACAGTTTCATACATGTGGCCCAAGGTGTGAGGGCCCTGCTCACAAGAGCTTAGAATCTATGTGGGTATAGAGATGAGAAGACAGGTGAGAAGTGCATGGTTTACACAATGTTCCATCCATGTCTCATAAATACAGGGTAATTTACATAAAAATAGATGAGCCTGCCACCCATACAGGACATCTATATACAGGGAGTAAATGTATATGCATATATATACAGTTAAGTGACCAAGTGCAGGGAGTGACAGAAGTGTGTGTAACTGAAAGTGGGTTGTTAGCAATTAGGGAAATTGGTAGGCCTGCCTAAGAAGATGTATTCTCAGTGCACACATAAAACTGTTAAGTTTATGAGTAGACCTGATAATATTCGGTAGTGATTATTTTATGTTGTATTCTGTACTGAATGGGCAACCAGTGCAGTGACTGACACAGGGTGGAGGCATCAATATAGCGGCTGGAAAAAAAGATGGGCCTGGTTACTTCATTCAGGACAGATTGAGGAGTGGAGAGTGTACAGAGACCAATCAGCAAGGAGTTACAGTAGTCAAGACAAGAAAGTATAAGGGTGAAAATGAGAGTGAGTTAGTTCCACAGTGAGGAAAGAACGGAATCTGGATATGTTCTTGAGGTGAAGGTGACAAGAATGGGCAAAGGATTGAATTTAGGGACCAAAGGATAAATCGGATTCTAGTAAAACCCCAAGACAGCGGACTTGCTGCATAGGAGTTATGGTGTTACCACATACTAAAACAGAAATGGCAGGGTGGGGTGGGGTTGCTTAGTATGTGGTAGGATAACAAGAAGTTCAGATTTAGTGAGGTTTAGTTCGAGAGAGGACATGATGTCAGAGACAGCGGATAGACAGTTACTAGTGTATTGTAGCAGGGCAGGGATGATGTTTTGGGAAGAGGAATATAACTGTGTGTCATCAGCATAGAGATAGTACTGGAAGCCAAATAATGCTAATGACTTGTCCAATGGGGGCTGTGTAGAGTGAAAAAAGGAGAGAACCAGAACCGATCCCTGAGGAACCCCAACAGCAAGAGGAAGAGGAGAAGAAGTAGAACCTGCAAAATAGACTCTAAAGGAGATGTGTATGTAAATAGGCGCATTGAATTGCATTTTCACATCTATTTTTGAGTGTAAAATGTGCCTGAATCTATGAGTGTTTTTTGTGCGCTCATAAATGGCGTCTAAAGTTTGACGTGCCTTGTCTATGTGTTTGGTGAACTATATAACTTTGGCACATTAGTAATGAGCCAAGCATGTGTATAGGCTATAGATAAGCTAGAAATAGAAGAAAAGTCATTAGAATAGCATGTCAGTGAATAGAAACTATGGTAGCGATTTGTGTTGAGCGAACTGTTCAAGAAAAGGTTAGTTCGAGTCAACTTTATGGAGTTTTAGATCCAGACCTGAACTGAGCTTTTTACGGTAGTTCGAGTAAAGTTCACATTCGACACGTGTGTTTGCCGCACCATTTTCACTTTCACTTTGAGCTGCTTCCTGTACATTTGCCACCATCCAATCAGTGCAGACAATAGAGAAGTGTCCAAAAGCGTCACCAGTGAGGGTGCAGGGATCTCATTGGCTGCTGAAATCACATGACCCTGTTCTATATATTACACTGTATTTCCTGTTGAACACCATTTCCAGTTCAAGCTCAGTACTGAACACAGTGTTCTTGAATCCCTATAATTGCCAAAGAGAATGATTTTGTCTGCTGTGACACCCAACCACTGATGCCCTCAGAGGAGGAGAAGGAAACTGGTCCGTCGGTAGAATTCTGAGCGGTCAGCAATGCCCTACAGTGCCCAGAGATTGTCCGATAAGTGACTCCATCTAAGAAACTACACCCCTTAAAGTATTCAAAACAGCATTTACGAAGTTTGTTAACCCATTAGATATTTCACAGAAAGTAAAGCAAAGTGGAGGCGGAATTTTAAAATGTAACTTTTTTTGCAGTGTTTCAATTTTTATCCATAATTCACTGGAACACGGTAAATATGACCAGGTAAATTAACCTCAAAATCGATTCCCCAAATTCTGATGCTTTTAGAGATGTCCCATATGTGGCCCTAATGCACTATTTGGTTCAACTACAGGCCTCAGAATAGGAGGAGCACTTACCGGACTTTGGGGTCTCATTTTCAATCCGATTTTATTTAGGCGCTATTATATATGTATGGACACGCTAAGGTGCTAAAACTTAATAAACAGCCCTAAAAAGATCCCATATCGGAAACTATACCCCTTAAGGAACATACCCAGGGGTTTAGTGAGTATAAGGTGTTTCACAAATTTTTTTAGCATTAGCCTGTGAAAATGAAAATGTTTTTTTTTCCAGTAATCTACAATTTTAGCTGTAAATGTTTAATTTTTACAAGGAATCCTGGAAGAAAAGCACCCCTACATTTGTTACACAATTTCTTCCAAGTTCAGCAATACCCTTTATGTGGGTGTAAACTACTGTTTGGGCACATAGCATGGCGTACAAAGGAGGGAGCACTATTTGGCTTTTGGAACACAGATTTTGGTGGGTGCTATGTTGCATTTGCAAAGCCCTCTAAGTACCAGAACAGGTAAAACCTTTCAGAAGTCACTCCATTTTGGATTCAACACCCCTCATGGATCTCATCTAGGGGTTTATTGTGAATTTTGGGTGCACAAGTGTTTCATAGTTTTTTAAGCACTGAGACATGAAAATGGAGGAAAAAAAGGCACTTCCGCCATTACTTTTTGGCTTCAATTTCACAGTGTTTGCCATGCAGCATAAATGACATGATAACTTTACTATGTGGTTCAGTACAATTGCAATGATATACATTTTTATAGTTTTTTTTGTTTTATTACTTTCACACAATAGAAATAAATAAAAAATTGTGTTTTTATGTTAGTCTGATAGCCATAACTTTTTTATTTTTCTGTATACAGAGCTGATTCTGGGCTTGTATTTTGCGGGATGAGTTGACATTTTTTTTGGGAACCTTTATGGTGCATATGACGCTTTGATCACTTTTTAGTAAGGTTTTTGTGAGGCATTTATAAACCGCATTCGAGCTTTACTCACCTGATCGATACGATTACAGTGATACCCAATTTGTCTATTTTTTTATGTTTTACTACTTTTACAGAATAAAAACACTTTTATTCAAAAAGGAAAACACGTTTTTACATCGCCAAAGTCTGAGAGACATAACATTTTTATTTTTCTGTATGCAGAACTTTGTAAGGGCTTTTTTTGGCGGGATAAACTGATGCTTTACTTGGTGCCACTCTGCCATTTATATGAGTTTTTGATCACTTGTTATTCCATTTTATGTGCAGCAGTATGAACCAAAATTTATATTCTGTGCCTTTTTTTTAAATTAACATGACAGATTTATAGGGTACTGTAGGTGGTTACGCATGTGGCAATGCCAAATATGCATACTTTATTTAGTTTTTATCTTTTTTGGGGCAATTGGCATTTGTAAAGGGGAAAAGGGCAATGCAAATTTTCTTATTTTATTTTTTGTGTTTGTGTTTTACTTTTTTAACTTTTTTTTTACTTTTTCACACCTTTTTTCAATTTTCCCCATGTGATCACTGACACAATAGGGAACAATACAGAGCAGAACTATGGCAACTGTCACTCACCATGCCGGAAAATGCCCACAATGCATTGCAGGGCATGGTCAAAGGCAGCCAGTGTTTCTTTCACTTCCCAGGCTGTCTGGTAGGAGATCAGCAGTGACTATCGCTGCTGCTGTGCCTACAGCAGACAGAAGAAGATGACCTCTTCTGTCTTTGGTGATGTAATGTATCGCGGCAGCTAAGGAGTTAATCACCAGCCGCGGGTGATACAGCATGATGCCAGTGGTAATATACCGCTGGTCCCATGCCTCGGTCTTGTGAGCTCCGCTTGTGAGCTTGAAAGATCTCCATGACATACCAATATGTCAATTTGCAGGAACCCCTTCCTGACCATAATGTATGGGTACATCAAATACCGGTAACGAGTTAATATTCTCTAGCTTTTTCTCCAGTAGCCCTCCTTAGAAATTAAATTGGCTACACAATAAAGGTTTCAATAAATGTGGCCACTCAATATGTATAGCTTGTGAATGCGCTCTTATCAACCTCTTTTACATGATAGAGTAATGGAACAACCTTTCAAGTTAAATATTACATAAATTGTAACACTATGTACCTGATTAGTTGCACCAGCTGTAGAACACAGTATGTGGGTTGTTCGACAGGCCCACTTAAAATAAGAATACACAGGCACCTTTCCAATTCATTGAGACATATCACATTCAAGTCATCCACAGTGCCCTGGCATTTTGCCCAGGTACACTCAGGGGATATGTCAACTTTTAAATTTATGGTTATAGAGAAAGTGTTGCAATCCAAACAAGGAGAAGACTTGTGCAAAAAGCTATTTAGAAGAGAAATTTGGTGGATCTTCCACCCAGCCACTAGACTCCCTAAAAGGTTAAATAAAATATAGCATATCAGTATTGAAACATTATCCGCATATAGCAATTTGGTTTCTTTAATATTTTGTTGGATATTCTAGTTTCTATATTTTATATGAAATAAGTTTAAAATGTGTTTTTAATGTGTTAATATGCATAAAGTTGTGTTAAAGAAACACCACCCCTGGGATCTCTTGGGAAGTGGTATTCAAACAGGTTAATTTATTTAATTAATCACATGAAAGACTAAGAACTTCCTCCAAAGTTTAAGGCTTCAACATTATATTCAATTAAAATAATATACTTTCTACTTCAACCTAGTAATGGTCTTTTAACAGAAATATGAATAAAAGATTAGATTTTTATTATTTTCTACTTGCCATGTATTGGAGCTGGCTTTCTACCTTTTCAAAGCAATTGTTACCTACAAGGGGTCTATACCTACTTATAGAGGGACTATATCTATATACAGGTAGTTTGTACCTACCTACAGATTGAGTATACCTACCTACACGGGGGCTATACCTATCTATGGGGTGGCTACATTTACTTCCCCAGGTGATATACCTACTTTCAAGGAGGCAATACCCACCTAGAGTGGGAGTATAGCTACCTGCAGGATGCTGTTCCTACCTATAGGGGGCTATATCTACCTACAGGGAAAGCTTTACCACACTTTTTGCGTCAATTGTTCCCCTATTTTCCTCCTCTAAAACCTAGCTGTGTCTTATAGTCTGAAAAATATGGTATTTATTTTCTACACAGTAATAATGCCCCTTTTATTTTCCTGCTAAGTAAAAATGTCCCATGTGTCTGCTACTTAATTATATTGCTTTTTCTGCACCCATTTCTCCACAAATATATCCCCTCTTACTAATAATGCCTCCTCACAGTAACACTGTCCTCTCTGTATCTACTTTCTTAGCTCTCTTTTCTGAGGGCCCCCTTTTAGTAATAACACTTAAATGCCTACATCCGTTTCTTTGTAATAGTTCCCCACTCTTCCTTCTCTGTATTATTGCCCCTTCTCTTTTTAACCTCTTAATGACTGCCCACTGACTTTTGGAGTCAGGTGGTGCAGGTCGTTCGTCTGCAGCAACGTCTTTTGACGTTTCTGCAGACATCGTGTTTGCAACGTCTGGCACCACAGCGGTGCTAAGAACAGGGATGTACTTCACAGCCCTGTTCTCAGGGCAGCCTCTGGAAGTGCTGGGGAGCGGGGTAAATCAACTATAAACACACAGGTAGGCTGTATAGACAAAACGTATCTTTACTTTATCATTAAACAGGTGTATGAAAAACAAAGTTTCAGTGGGCGAACACCTTAGGCAATGTATACACATTTCAGCGTGGCAGTACTTTAGCTGGTAAAAACTTCTTTAGAAGACTGTATTTGTCCAATTGTGAACTTTAGGAAGCCGATCATAATGAAGTGCAGCTTCGTGCCACCATGCAGTGATGCGACGTTTCAGAAGGACCTCCTTCCTTTCTCAATTTCCTTTCGAAATACGGCCCGTTTTAAGCCGTGTGAACATGCCTTAAGTGTGCAGTCACTATAATACGGCATTGATGCATGATTTGAGAGGGGGAAATCTCCTCTCACTGGCGCTTTACCCTTTGATTGCAGCAATTTGTGGCCACAGCATAATCAAAGAGCTTTCCCCTGCTCTATCAGGTGATCGGAATTTCCGGTGACCCAACAGAGCCCAGGGAATGGCTGCACAGTCAGCCCTGGGGACCCAGAGTAGCTCCATGGCTGTTTGTGTAAGAAGCCAGCAATCAGGGCAACACACTGCAGCCTGTGCCTAACTGATACAGATTATAATGTATTAGCATATATTAATATGCTAATACATTACCAAGTGTGAAAAGAAAAAATAAAACAGTAATGCCTTCATGGGATTTTTTAAAAAGTAAAAAAACATAAAAAGTGTAGAACAAATAAATAAAATAAATAATAAAACAAAAATAAATATTTCATAAAAAATTATTGTGCCTACATTACACAAAAAAAAAACCTACACATATTAGGTACCCACACGACCATAATAACCCATAGAATTAATTTAACAAGTTATTAAGTATGAAATGTGAAAGGTGTAAAAAAAATAAAATAAAAACAAGTATAAATTGTCCCGAATGAAACGAGGCCTCAGACAACTGTGTCATTGAAAAGAAAAAAAAGTTATGACTGTTGAAATGCAGGGAGGCAAAAACTAAAAAATGTGCTGGACATTAAGTACTTTTCAGGCGTTCGGCTTTAAGGGTTAAGTGTCTTGTCTGTTCTTTGCAGAGTAGTTAAGTGTCTCTATTCCACTTTCAATTTTCTATTTGAGTTCATTGAGTGGTTTATACACTTAAGTCTGTTTTGATTGGTGTAACCAAAAAAGAAAAATCCAAGCAGCTCCACATGTACAGTATGTTTTTTTGTAATATTTTGTAGCCAGTTAATGGTGTACAGAAGGAAGCTATACCAGCTTCAACTCGCAGGAAAGGGTAAATATATTCTTCTTTATTTCTGCACATTAAAAGTTTAAATGCTTTAGAACAATCATCCAAAATATGAAATGCTCATATTCTGTCCTCTGACGCATTTTGGATCCTCTGTGATCCGTAGTCGTAGCTTCATTATTATTAATGATTGGTGTAAGTACATATATAAATTTAGCATTATTGGTAGGCATATTTATAAAGCCCTTCCATCTCTTCAAATCAAATGGGAGTTACGACCAGCATGGCTTAAATTTGCCAGAACAACACCAATTATACTACCACCTATCACTGTTTACTACGTAGCTTTTGTATATTTTATAATAAGACAACCTTCCGCTCTGTATTTTACTGCATCAGACCAGAACAATATAATCTCTATGGTCAAAACAAATGTCAACATACTTTGGCATTCAATTCATAAAGCATGTCTCCTGCTGTTTGTAGATAGCCATTATACCTGGCAAATTTCATGTGCGCGTTTATAAATTTCAAACTAGTTTTTTGCTTTACAGATAAAGCCCCTTTGGTAATCAATGCTTAAATCTGAGATGTATATAAAACAGAATGGTGTAGTCTGTCCCAACATTTGAATACTAATTCATATTTTGCTTGCAGATATCTTTAGAAATGATCTCTATACAATATGTCATAGTGTAGCAACCATTTTTTATGCAAGGGGAAATCATCCTCATTTACTGTCTTTGAAGCGATCCAACAGGGGATAATCTCATGCATACTATAAAGTTCCCTGTTTATTAGCCTTGGGATCAAATGCTTTCCTATCATAAAGACAGCAATTAAAAGGGAAAAAGCATCACTTTTATGTTTGATGTTAAAATAAACTATTCTACACAATTATTAATGGAAAGTATAATCTTTCTATTGACTGTACTCTACAGATGTTTTGCAATAATAGCTTAACTAGATCACAAAGGAAGCTCTTTAGTTAATTTGTAAACAAACCTGTTAATATATTAAGATGCATCTACGTTGATGTTTAAATTATTTAGTATCTTTCTTGCAATAACTAAAAAGGGATGTTTTCCTCTATAATATTTACAAGAATGATAAGCAAGTCTGAATATCATTATTTTGTAAATTGCAGATATAAACTAGAGCTAAAAACCATTTAACTGTGATCACTTTTGCAAAATAAACTATCCAAAAACGCTACATCTATAGAATTTTGACATGTTTGCATCTGTAAACAAGTCTTATATGGAAATGATTCTTATAGTTGTGGTTTATAGATGTTTTTGCTAATTAATCTAAAACATTTTCCTTAGCTATTTTTACTGAAGCTCTCTTTAGTGATTCGCAAAAATAGAGCAACATATTATATTACAAGTTGCAGATAATACATCTAACATGGTTGTTTGGACAGTAAAATTAAATAACCACAGCAAAATAAGCAGCACAATAAAGCATGTTAAACATATTTAAAAGATATGTTATGATATGCTATGATAAACCTTTTTGATCTTGCAATGCTCAGTGAGTCACATGTGAATTGAGAATTGATACATCCAATACAGGGCGCTGAAGAGTTAAGCTCTCTTTCCAAAAATCTTTATTGTATGGTAATACCCAGCGAGGTGTAAAAGGTGATAAAATACTCACACACCAACATGGTGCTTCTCTACAATGAGATACATTACCCCTTCTGAGCCACTCTCGCCTCTCAACTAGCCTGCCAGTATATTCTACTCTATATTCTACATTGAAGAGGGGCAAACACCCCAAAATAGCTGCCTGCAGATGAACTAAACTGGCCTGGCTTGAGCACTTTGTACATTGCATGCCTCAGTGAGCCACATGTGAATTGAGGATTGATACATCCAATATAGGGTGCTAGAAAGTTAAGCTCTTTTCCCATAAGCCTTTGTTTTATAAAAGTTATAAGCAAGCTTTACACATTAGTGAAAAAAAAATGTGGAAATAAAGAAATTTGCATGTACCATTATTATTCTGTGTATCTGTTATACAATCAACCTCAGACACTTATCAGGCACTCCCCACTCATCCTACCCTTCACCATAAACAATTATGAACAGAATCAAACAAGATCAATCAAACAGATGACAGTAAACTATGTAAACACACAATGATTTTGAGCAGGTTTTTCAGAGTTAATGATGAGTTAAGAGGAGCAAATGACAAAAAGAGCATTGTAAGCTGAGAAAGGGACATTTCAATCCAATGGGATAAGTTAAAAAGTTTCTGATATTCATTTGTACTGTTGAGTTGTACTTCTGATTTAAGCAAAGCTTGTTGACATGTTAGCGTCTTTCTAAACATTGAATAGAAGGAGATGCTTGATATCATGAAAGAGCTATTCATCTGAACATTGTCCTTAAAGCCTTGTTTTCCACTGCTCATATGAGGACACACTGCTCTGGTAGAAATTGCATCTGTCTGAAATTTAATGAGAAGTGCAATTATTTCAGCCACCTCATTTGGCAATTTCCTATGATTTAATGGTTTGACTAGATTTCCTAGGTTTTTACGTGATCTTTTTGGTTCCCCATACCACTGACCCAACTATGTTGGCTACTTGGCCTTTAAATCTCACTTAGATACCTGAGGTCAGCATGCTTTTGTATTCTAAACCAGGAAACTAATTTCCAAAAATCTGATGAATCATCATATCCCCCTCTAGATTAGCGGATTAATAGTTGAAACTCCTTGTTGGCATATATACACCATACATACTCTTGTATACAGTATATATGTACCACAGCACTCCTGAAAAATTACATATTCTATGGACCTGATGGTATTAATTACTTAACACCCAAATCATAGGTACTGGAAGTTTAAAATAATGTACGGAACAGCATAGCAAACTATGAAATTTCATAGAACAGTAGACAACTCTCTGTGTTTAATTTGGGACAACATCTATTCTGTATGCTTACAGATAACTTCATACCCTGCAAAAACTTTTCCTAAACATTTTTGTTTTACAAAAAACAAACTGCTTATGAAATTACCTTGCTAGCTTTGCTCTTGATCTAAATTTTCTTCATAATCACTATTTCAAATATGTAAATAAATATATAAACACATTCTAAGATAAGTTGAAAAATAGCAAATACAAAATCATTTTTTGAGAAAACAGAGTGAATCTCACATATATTTAAGATATACAAATTCCATTCAGATACTCTTCTTGGTTCAAACCCAGGACCGCAAATGAGCAGTCAGCAGTTAAAAGTTCTAAGCTGACTGCTAGGACTTCACATAAACTAGAATTACAATAACATCATATAAAACACAGTACAAACAAAGTATAAGATCTGTCAAAAAGCAATAAGTCAGCTTGTTGACTATTTATAGGAAACAACAGAAGATCAGGGGTGACATGTATGAACCGGGCTGTGCCAGTTTTCTGGCATGTTTTTAAGCCAAAAAAAATCTGTCATAGCCCTGTCCAACGGATGTATGAACAGTCCTATGACATGCTTCAACAGATCCAACACTTTTGTATGCGAGTCGAACAACGTGCCACATTAATTAATGTGTCATAACAAAATGTGGAGCAGAACTGTCATACCAAACCAAACCAATTTCACAGTGGCGAAGCAGAGACAAATTTTGATGCATACACTCTAGGCGCCCCTTTTGAAATGCATAAATGTGTCTCGCAGTGGCACACAAATATGAAGTGCTGTAAGACACTTTCATACATACTGACAAATGTTACACAAAATTACTGAGAAGTACGACTGTCGAGGCGGTGCCATTTTTTGTGACAGTCTCGTAAGTAGAGTTATAAAGTCCCATAGCTGAATCAAATGGACCCCACCAGCTAATGACAGGAAGTTGACACAGTGACATAAGTAGCAATAATGTTAGGTATGAATAATAGCACCATGTATCAGAACACTTATGTACTATTGCTAAATGCAGCAAAAAAAAAAGGACGACCAGCTACTAGCTCACCAATACGAAACAGTTGCACACTTGCGAGGATCCCGCCTCAATGAAGCTTAGTTCAAAGTTTCCAAAAGAAGAGTAAAATTAACTTTATTTTTTAGAAGCCTAATAAAAAATAATATTAAAAAATGAAGTGGTACAGCAGAGACAGCAGGAAGCTTACGCATTTCAATCTATACAGATCTTAATCACAGCATCTATGATTGGTGGGTTGGCTGTTTGTTATCATAGATCCGTTAGCACTAGTGATGAGCGATTGGGTCAACTATCGTTATCGATTCGATAGACAATATCGGCAATTATCATGCCGATATCCGATAGTCGATAATAGATTATCGTCGATGGCCATTAAAGTCTATGGTAGAGGAACAACACCTTCATTCTTCCACCCAAACAGGGCTGGAGAAGCTGGAATTAACATCCACAACAGTAAATTTGATACGTGCTACATCTTAGGCAAGACAATTAGGTTATAAAGGTCACAGAAAAAAAGTCACAGACTATTCACTATCCCTGTCTTGTACCACAGCATGACCCTTAAACCTGCATGACCCACAAATTAAAAAGTGCCAGAAGGCAGTATTATTTGAACCATCATTTAGTTGAACTGGACATTGACTATTCCTGTCCACCAGCCAGCTCCGGGATGGAGGCGCTATGCCCGAACGCGGCACATGGATACCAGTGATGGACTTTCCAGGACAGTTTCGCCCATATGCATAAAACGTTGCTGTAACGCAAGTACCTGCTCTGGATGAGCTTTTTAATTGTTACTAGTTTAGTGCAATAAATGATATGTTGTTTACAATTTACCCACCTATCGTCTGTACGTTGTTATTCCTGTTCTGTACCACAGTATGACCCTCAAACTTGCATGACCCACAGATTAAAAAGTGCCGGAAAAAGGAGTCTTTCAACCACTATTTTAGTTGAACTGGACATTGACCATCCCTGTCCTGGACTGACCACACGCATGAAAGCATAAACTGCTGACCCACAGATTAAAAAGTGCCAGAAAAGGAGTCTTTCAACCACCATTTTATTTGAACTGGACATTGGGCTATACCTGTCCTGGGCCCAAAGCATGAGCCCCAAAAACCCGCATGACCCCCAATTAAAAAAGTGCTGGAAAAAGGAGTCTTTGAACCACCATTTCAGTTGAACTGGACATTGACTATACCTGTCCTGGACCGCAGTATGACCATTAAACCAGTCTGAACTACAGATTAAAAAGTGCCAAAAAAAGGAGTCTTTCAACCACCATTTTAGTTTCACTGGACATTGACTATACCTGTCCTGGACCGCAGCATGACCCTCAAACCTGCATTACCCACAGATTAAAAAGTGCCGGAAGAAAGTAGTCTTTGAAGCATTTAATTTTAGTGAAATGGACATTGACTATCCATAACCTGTAATGCGCATGACCCAAAAACTCCTGGTCCTTTTTGACATTAGAAAATTTGAATTGAAATAAACATTTCCCTGTTTCAAGGCTGTCTTAAACTTGCCATCTACTGGTAACATTGTTCACCCTGACTAGAAGTGAAGCAAACGAACAGATGTCCCATAGGTCAACGAGGCCCGCTGAAATGCAGCTACGTAAATTGGGTTGAAGGATATTACTGATCAAGGCGGGTGAGGCTGTAAACATGGATCACGCAAGTTCAGCTGGCAGTGCCGGACTTACAGAGGGTGTGGTGAGACCAAGGGCTGGCGTCCATCATCCATTAACACAGCAAAAATTCCCTTATGACGCAGCAACGAAAACAGTCATGCTGAAGCAGAGTTCGGAAGCAGAAGTGTGAGCGAAGACCTCCAGCCTTCCTCAGTACACAGTCAAGACCTGGGGAGCGCTGGCGACATTTCGGCCTCTCCGAGAGCGCTTTCCCCTCTGTATGAGTGCGGACCAATTGAGCTTTCACTTGGAATTGCTGGTGGTTGACGCTCCTGTTTCACCCAGGTGCCCTTATTTTTGGGCATCTTTTTCTTTTACTCAACGTGTTGGAGAAATTGTCTCTGTTCTTGGGGTGGCGAATGTGCTCCATACACCATGTCCTCTGAATAGCCTACAGTTGTCAAGTCATCCTGTACCTCCCTTGTACAATTCAGGGGAAATTTATTTGGTACCCAGCTATTTTGTACATGCAATTTTTTTAGTAGTTTAATTCTAGAAAACACATTTTTAAAATAGGATGGAATCCTACCACCTCTTTATTGCTCTTTTTTATTGTATTAAATGGGTTATCTCACTACAGGGATTGCTAACTATGTTACAGATCTTGCAAAAACAAGTCATTTTGAAATATGTATCCATTAACAGTGTCCTACCTATTCCTGTTTTTGAAAGCACCATGTCCCATAAATTTCAAAACATCACCCTTGAGCCACTCTTGACAATTTTGAAGAACAAATGTCTGTTAGAAACCACATTTTTTATAATGGGGACCTGTAGTATAGCTGTATTTCACAACAACATGCCCCCAAAAATTCAAAACATGACCCTTTGGCCACTCTTGACAATTATGAAAAACAAATGTCTGTGAGAAACCACATTTTTTTTATAATAGGACCTGTAATATAGCTGCATTTCACAGCAGCATGACCCAAAAAAATTATAATAATTACTTCCTAGCCACTGTTAAAAAGAGTGAGGGAGAAATGCCACTTAGAAGCCACATTTCTGTTCCAAAGGACCTTGATCATAGCTGTATCTCACAGCACCCATGACCCAAACCTTTGGGACAGTGAGAAAATTTTAAAGATGAAGTGAGTAAATGGAATACAGTCTTTTCATGAAACCTTGTACAATTGGTGTCTTTTACAGTCTCCTCACCGCAAAACCAGCAAAATGACCTTTTGGGAACTGAGAATAAAAATTGCAGTAAGAAATGATCATTTAAAAAAATGTTTTTCAAGAGTACCATTTCTGTTTGAAGAGGAATGTGAAGTAGACTGGCAACTAATCGGTGAACTCGGCAATTTTGGCCACAACATCAGAGATCCATGCCTGATTCATCTTGATGAAAGTCAAACGATCACATTTTTCTGTGGAAAGCCGGATGCGTTTGTCTGTAATGGCTCCTCCAGCTGTGCTGAAGGACCGCTCAGATATTACGCTGGCTGCTGGGCAGGACAACACCTCTATGGCGTGACGAGCGAGCTCGGGCCATTCATCCATTTTGGATACCCAGAAGTTGATAGGGTCCGGAACACATCCAAAAACATCGAATTGACACGTAGATAGTCGTGCACCATGATCTTAAGCTGATCTCTGTGTGTTGTATGTGTGCCCTGCATTACATGCGTTGGTGAGGTGATAAATAAAGATTCCCAGAGGTCACCCATTTAGGTTTTTGCCATAATGCCTGCTGCTTGCTGCTGTGATCGACTACTTGGCACTCTAACTGTTTAGCACGTTGCTGACGTTGTTCCACCGTGAACATTTGAAGAACGTGAAACAGACGCAACAGATGTCTCCAGTTGATCAATCAGCACGGTCTCCACTTCCTGCATTTTACTCTCTATTTTGGTGGGTGGAAGGAAAGTGTTGAGTTTTGCTTTGTACCGGGGATCGACGAGGGTGGCCACCCAGTAACTGTTGTTCATTTTTATGGCCTTAATGCGAGGATCATGTTGGAGGAAATAGAGCATCCAAGCACTCATGTGAGAGATGGAGCCATGATTTCCCAAGCCTCTGGGACGGGGGGCACTAGCAAACTAATCTTCCTCCTCCACCTCATATCTGTGCCAACCGCTTACCAAGGCAGGTACATTGCTAACGTCGGTGTCCAGGAACACCTCATCCTCCGCCTCCTCCTCCGCTTTCTCCGGCACAGCTTCAACACAGCCCGACTGGCCTCAGATGATGCACCCTGAGAGTGAGGTGCCGCCTTGCACTAGCCTGGCCGAACCACGGGCCCAATAAAGACCGATAAAATTGTGAAACTGTCGGTCCTTCTGGATTCGACGGAGAGAAAGACTCCGTGTTCTCATCTGTGTCCGTCTCCTCCTCTGTCGCTGGTGGGACCCGATGTTTCAGAGTGCCCAACGATCATTCCAGAACTAAGATCACCACAATGTTCATGCTGACAAGGGCATTGTCCGCACTGACCATTTTGGTGGCTTCTTCAAAACTGGTAAGGATGGTGCAGAGATCTTTCACCAGCCTCCACTCTCGGTGGCACAACACCCCGAAGTCCGCACCGCTGCTTGTCAGGCCATGTGTCACTTCGTACTGCGTAATGGCATTGCGCTGCTGTGGAGGGTGGAATTCCAGCGTGTTGCCACGTCATCTATGAGACGGTTGATGGGGAGGCCGAGCTGACACTGCAACGCAGCCAGACGGGACGAAGCAGGGTGCGAATGGCGGAAGTGTGAGCTCAGACCACGAGCCTTCCTCAGCAGGCAGTCCTGACCCGGGTAGTGCTTTAGAAATTACTGGACGACGAGGTTCATGACGTGTGCCAGGCAAGGGATGTGCTCCAGCCTACCGATCTTAAGAGCGGCCTGCAGATTTCGACCGTTATCACACACCACCTTGCCTGGCACAGGTTCTTGTCACCCAGCCAGCGCTCGGTCTTGTTGCGAAGAGCCGTCCACAGCTCCTGACCTGTGTGTTGACGGTCTCCAAGACAGATTAATTTCAACGCGCCCTGGTTTCTCTGGGCATGGGATGCCACCAGAGGACCTTGGGGGAAAGACCCCTGCACCATCCCTGTGGTTTTGAAGAGCGTGCGCCCAGTGAGCTGTCACTGAGATATAGCGGTCTTGGCCGTGCTTACTAGTCCATGTGTCGGTGGTCAGATGGACTTTGCCGGACACAGATGCAGACAACACGCTTAAAATTTTAGATTACACGTGGCTGGCCAGGGCAGGGACAGCTTTTCTGGCAAAGAAATGCCTGCTCGGCATCTGGTATTGGGGGCAGGCAAGGGCCATGACGAGGCGGAACCCATCAGTGTCCACCAGACGGTAAGGCAACATTTCCAAGGCCAAAAGCCTGGCAATGCCAACATTCAGGCTTTTGGCTTTGGGATGGCTTGGGTTAAAGTGTGTCTTCTGCTCCCAAACCTGCTAGACCAGAAGGCTGGCTGCTAGACTGGCCGCTGTACAGCGTGCAGGTCGTCAAACTGGTGGAAGGAGAAGGGGTAGGATGGGTCTCTGGTGATGCTGGTGGTACTCGGGCGACGGTGGAGGCTGAAGCGGAGGCTGATCCTTGATCATGACTCAGAGAAACATGGACAGCTGAGGAACGCTTGGTGGTGGCAGAAGAGGAGGAGACGGAGACAGAGGGTGTGACAGTGGTTCGAAGCCCGGGATCGGTGTGGCCTTTTTTAGCCAAGTATTCCCTCCATTTCAACTCATGCATTCGCTGCATGTGACTAGACATGTTGGTGGTCGTTAAACACCTAAGATTCTTCACTCTACTGATGCGTTTACGGCAAAGGTGGCATATAACATCGCTGGATGAATCATAGGCCTGCTCAAAAAAGGCCCAGGCTTGAGAGGTCCTGGACTTTTTCGACGGCAATAAGCAAGGAGCGGGGTTTCCGCTGATCGTGGCTGGCGGAATAATCTCAGCGGACTTGTGCGACCGCCCTCCCCCTTTTTGAGGCAGGACCCGCCTCAAAAAGTTATGCGGATAATAAGAGGTGGGTTTTGCATCTATGAAATATACCTGCAATTACTAGAAAATTTCTGTATCCTAATTAGATATGGGCGAATTTCCCGATATTCGGTTCGTTCACTTTGCCAAATTTCTCGGCAAAAAATAACTTTGTTCCGAATTACTTCGGCAAGAATCACGTTAAAAAACAGCTATTTCCAGCCTGCACAGAGCCTGCAGGGTGCTGTAGAACGTTGTGCCATGCTTAAATATGCAGAGGGAGCTTGGTTTGCTCTTCATACAATGTTGTGTTTTAGTATGACACGCACATGACTGCCGTCGGCCTTAGAATCGCTTCACTATAAAATTCCCTGGGCACTTAAGAGGGAAAAACTGACCAAAAAACTGAAGCGGGAATGTTGCCTGACAAAGTCATGCCAGAGAAAGCTGGAAAAAAACAAGCTGAGAGCTCAGGTGGCAACATTAGTGACAAAGTGTGGAGGTGACGGCGGCAGCCACAGCAGCATGAGGTCAGACAGTGGCACAATGACATTCTGGAGGTGGCAAAAACAGGAATAGGTCACAGAGTGGCACAATGACACAGTGTGGAGGTCACGGCAGCAACAGCATGAGGTCAGAGAGTGGCACAATGACAGAGTGTGTAGTCACGGCATCAGCCACAGCAGCGCATGAGGTCCCGACAGTGGCACAAAGAAACAGTGTGGAGGTCACAGCAGCAGCCACAGCAGCAGCATTAGGTCAGGCAGTGGCACAATGTCATTTGGAGGGGGGCAAAAACAGGGGTAGGGCCCCAGAGTGGGACAATGACCCCCGTGTGGAGGTCACGGCAGCACAAAGCGCAGCATGGGTCAGGGAGTGGCACAAAACCCTTCTGGAGGGGGAAAAAAAAGGGTAAGCCCCCAGAGTGGGACAATACACAGTGTGGAGGTCACGACAGCCAGCATTGAGGTCAGGTAGTGGGGACAATCACATTCTGGAGGTGGCAAAAAAACAGGGTAGGCCACAGGGGGTGGGCAATGACACAGGGGGAGGTCAGGGGCAGCCCCAGCAGCAGCATGAGGTCAACGGCACAAACACAGTGTGAAGGGGCACGGCAGCAGCCCCGCAGCGATGAGGGAGGCAGTGGCACAATGCATTCTGGAGGGGCAAAAACAGGAGTAGGCCCAGGTGGCACAAGACACGGTGGAGGTCACGGCGCAGCCACGCGCAGCTGAAGTAGCAGTGGACAATGAAGAGTGTGGGGTGGGTGGCAATCCAGCCCCTGGAAAAAAGATGGTTGGGGGCAGATGGAGAAACTGTGCAGTGTGTGGCATCAGGGGGTGGCGGCATCGGATGTGGCTGAGGGCAGGTAGTTTAACCCGATATTTTTACAGTTTGGGGAGGGTCTTGGGCTGATGTGTCTGACGCTAGGATTGGTGTGTGGAAATCTGGCCGATCCACGCTGTTTATCTTGACAAAGGTCAGTCGTTCACTTTTCCCCAGTGGAAAAGTGGGTTTCCTTGGGTTACGTGGCCCCGCCGCACTGAAACCCGCTCTGACCCCACATATGGGGGCAGGACAGCTTCTCCCTGCAACTGGGCAAGTTGCGGCCACACATCCAGTTTGGCTGCCCAGTAGTCCAGGGGGATCTTCTAACTGGGGGGGCAGAGTGTGTCAAGTAGGACACCCCCTGTTGGTTCGGGGGCTGCCCCCAGGTCCTGCTGCTGCTGCGCAGGCGAACCCTTTCACTAGGCGGGTGAAGGGGAAACGCTATCATGCTCCAGACTTCGGTTATGCTGTGGAGCTGGTATGCTCCTACCCCCCCCCCTTCCCAGCAGCCCCGGGGAGAGACGTGAGGCTGGGAACCCCCCGGGCAGACCTGTAGAGGGAAAGGGATGCCGCACATAGGCAGCGGCCAACTGATTAGGAGGATTCCCCATGTATTTTTAGTTTGTATCCCTTCAATGTGGGAAAAAAGGCTCCATTTTGGACCCGGGGAGCGAGGGTCCCAAAAGGGTGGAGAGCCAAAAATCATCCTATGCCGGATGTGACTATTCGGCTGTCACTAGCCGGCAAAAAAAGCATGCGGGGCCTCTGCCAAGTGATCGAGGGTCCCCGCCTCCATTTTTTACTGTATCGCCACGGTGTTGGGGTCATCTTTCTGTCTTCCTCATCTCCATCCACCTCCCCAGCGTCCTGTCCTCCTCTCTTGTACCTGGGTAGAAAAAACCACTCATTTCACCAGACAATGTTCTGCCCAATGTTTCCCCCTCCTCCCCCTCCATTTCAGTCCACCCGGGCTCATGTGGCACGGATGGGTCGCACGTTCCAGTCCCCTGCTAACAATTTTTCAGCATTGTTCCAGGGGCATTTAAAAGGGGGGAATGACGTTATTCATCCCGTAGTCCTGGCGATGATAAATAACGTCGCCTCCTCGAATGGGCCCGCAACAAACGGCAGGTGTCACGATGAGCTGCCCACTGGCGGACATCAAAGTTACACAGGGGAGTATTCTGTCTGCCTGGATCATCAAAAATCAAAATGCCTTTCTATGTTCATACTGTCGGTCCAACATGTGCAGGCTGGGAATTCCAACGGGTGGAAACATAGCATAATCAGAGCTGTGTTGGGGGAGGTGTTCTGCCGCTGCACACTCGAGGAAGGGTGTTTTCCTGGCTTTGTCGCGAATGGATAAAGTCCATGCACAGTTTCCTGGCCAATTTTCAGTATGTTCTGAAGATCGGTGGAAGACGCAGGAACCTTTTCACACCCAGATTGAACAATGCGCATGCATCGGGCGCATGGGACCATCCCTCCTCGGTGCAGAGCAGGACACCAATGTTCCTCCCATTGTCCGTCACCATGTTCCGATTTGCAGTTGGCGCAGAGAAGCCAACATCGATTTCTTGCTGCATGACGCGGTGCAGTTCCTCCCTGTGTGGACATCGTTCGCCGAGGCAAGCAGGTGTAGAAACTGCGTGGACACCGCTTTGTTTCACACTTGTTGGTATGTTGGGAGCAGTACTTGTGGAGGCTGAGAATGGTGGTGGTGGTGAGAGGGGAGGTGGAGGCGGGGACATTGGCGCATGGGAGCAGCAGTTGACTACTGGGGAGGAGAAAGCGGCGTCTCCTGTCCAAGTTGTTGGGTGTGCCTGGGCCGGGAAGCAACATTCACCCAGTGGGCCGTAAAGGAATGTACTGGCCTGACAGTAGTTACAGCTCCAGACAGTCCGCGCTGCCGTGGCACCTTGTTACAAACGATAAGGTTAAGGCTGAACCCACCTTCTGTTCTACATAATTTATGAGTGCTGGGTTATGCTTTGGGGAGAAAAGAAAAAAATTACCGCTTGGAACTCTCCATCTCGGCCGGCACAAGGGGCCCTTTTGTTCTCTGAATGTGCAGATTCCCACCATTTGGAAAGGGAGGGACTGCGTGTACCAACAACTTGGATTAGAAGCACGGTCAGCTGCTGCACCTTTGGATGGTTGGACGCATATGTTGTCTCTTTGCAATCGCCTCGCTGAACTACTGCTGGCGCCATGGGGGGAGTAGCGAGGAGCAGGATGCATCTGGACCGGGAGATGATGTTCAAGAGAAACAGCTCCCTTCTTGCAGAGGTGGTGGAGCCTTGACTGGCTGCATATGCATGCTGGCACTGGGCGCTACTGCTGCTGCTGCTGTGTCTTGCTGGTGGCAGGATGGACCACCACATCTGAGCCCGTTTCTCCAGGCCCCGGATGGGTGACGCTGCATGTGTTGATGCAGGGCCGTGGTGCAACGTTAGCTCCCTGGCACGCTTCACTGTTCTACATTCAGATTTACTATACCCTTAACTTCGGCTCTCCGGTGTCCTTAGCAAACGAACTGCCACACCGCTGAGTAGTATCGGATTTTACCGCAACGCTCCGCACTGAGATGACTACTGCCGCCGCTGCTCCGATGAGCCTGTGTCGCTACTTTTCTTGGACTGCGAGCGGGTTTTTTTAGCCCGTGGGAACGCTTCGCATCCGACCTCACACTGCTGGCTATCATGCAGACTCGACGGCCACACGAACACACTATCTGCTGTACGCCGTGCCTGACACGCAAGCTGACGCCCTCTTCTCCTGTTGATGATGAAAGCCCTTGCCTCACACGGCTCCCTAGTGCGGTCGCTACATCATTATCTATTTGTGTGTCCTTCATCACTGCTGGTTCCTCATCACCGGTCTTTGTATGAGAGGCTGACCTCATAAACAAGACTTCCATGCCACTATCAACTTCTATACTTTGCGCCTACTGCAAGAGCGGGAATATTGGCGCCCATTTCTTCTGCTGCCAAGTAGCTGTCTGACTGCGCTTCTCAAATTGTTTCATCCTCGATATATGTGGCGCTGAGCCAAGACCACATAGTAGATCTTGGATGAGGGAACCGGATGGGACAGAGGCAGGCTTGAGGACTGGTGAAGCGGGCCGTGACCCGCTCCGGGCCATGCCAAAACTAAGGGTTGTGTCTGACGTTCCAACGACTCTTGGCTGGGGTTTTCAGATGTCATCTAGGAGGAAGTGGATGACATAGTCAACCAATCAACGTACCTTGGGTTGCTAGTCAGTAAACGGCCGGCTAGATGACACCGGCAGTTAGTTGTGGCCATCACCGAGTGACCTGCTGCGACGTCTCCCCTTGCTGTGCTGTGACTGGGCCTGGAATGTTGTGCAACTGCACTCGCAGGAGAGGGAGCCTGCCACTCTCTGTCTGACATACTGTTTGTTCTAAATGTACCAGACACTGTTTGATGGACGTTATCTGTATATGATAAATACACACATGTATTTAACGCCAAATGAACCACTAGGATGCGTTGGGTAACCTTGGATATACATATGCGCTCCTCAAATGGGCAGGAAAAAAATTGACTTGTATGTGCCGTTTTAATAACTCTGTGTATTTTACTCACCCGAATATAAAAGCCCAAACAGGCTTAATTAACCTTCGGATATGAATTATGTACGAATTTCTTTTACTGAGACAATGCAGAACAACGCTTTAATTAACCCTGGATGAAAATTCCGCACAAAGAATTGAGCAACACAAACTAGTAGCTTTGTAGTTGTTACAATGGTGTTTTTTACGCTAACACAACAAGAGATAAAATTGTAATTAACCTTCGCTTGTGAATTATGATACAGAAAAATTGTATGTATTTTGGCGGTTGAAAATGACGGTTTCTTGGGGTCAGCACACCAGCAAAAACAACGCTTCATTAACCTCTGGATGTAAATTGTGCCAAACAATTAGGCCACCAAAATAGTGCTTTGTAGCGGGTTAAATTGGGTTTTAGCCACAACAAGAGAAAAAATTGTTTTAACCCTTCGTTTTGGGGGAATTATGCTACAGGAAAAATGTATGTATTTTGGCTTTGAAAATGACGGTTTCTTGGGGTCAGCACACCAGAAAAACAAGTTTAAATTTAAACCCCCTTGGTGAAAATTTACCCCCCAAAATTTGGGGGCCACCACAAATAGTAGCTTTGTACCCTTTTACAATTGTTGTTTTCTACGCCACACAAAAGAGATAAAATTGTAATTAACCTTCGCTTGTAAATTATGCACAGGAAAAACGTATATATTTTTGGCTTTTGAAAATGAGGGTTTTTGGGGTCACACACCGCAAACAAGCTTAATTAACCCCTGGATTAAATTGCGCCAAACAATTTAGGCCACCAAAAACTAGTAGGTTTTAGCGTGTAACAATTGCGTGTTTTCTAGCCACCAAAAGAGATAAAATTGAAATTAAACCTTGTTTGGAATTTATGCTACGGGAAAAAATTTTAATATTTTGGCGTTGAAATTGACAGTTTCTTGTGGTCACAACCAGCAAAACAACCTTAAAAAACCCCTGGTTAAATTGCGCAAAAGAAATTTTAAAAGCCAAAATAAGTGGTATTTGTTTGTAAAAACCTGTTTCTTTAAAAGAATACAACGGAACTGGGTTTTAAACCCTTTGGGTATTGAATGTATATGCGTGAGTGGCGCACACTGGATTTTAGATCCAAAACCCCAAAAAAAAAAGAAATAGAAATTAAGGAACAGTCTCCTGAGAAATGAACACCCCACAAAAAGCGTATAAAAAAACGTTCTTCAGTGAGGTTCACAATCAGCCGGGCACCCTTCAGTGTTCAGTAACAGTGAGAGGAGTGTGAGCTTCTGGCGTCGCGCCCGGACTTATATAGTGCGGTGACGTAACAGAATCCCGCCGGTCTCTGATTGGCTTCATCTCTGCACATGTCATGCAGGCGATGCCCTTCTTCCTCCCAGAGTGCTTTGCCCCATGTAGCACCATGTGCTCACAGCCATTTTATCAATGAAAAGCACACTTCGTTCACCCGAAGTACCCCAAACTTCGACTTCTTTCAGAACCGAAGTTTTCCTGAAATTCTAAACGAATTTCACTTCGTTAGAATCGATTCGCCCATCTCTAATTATAATCGCTCATCCCTAGTTAGCACTTTTTTACTGGAAGTTCTTCAGATTCACTTCTTGGTCTGGATGGAAGAGGACACAACAGCATGACTCCCAGAATGTACCACCCTATGGACATGGATACATTTAAAATGAGCTGACTTGAGCAAACAAAGAACACATCTGGCGATGTTACCTAAAATCACATGGTTTCTTGCACGAATCATAAATGTATGTTTCACTTTTCTACTGGAAAACAGTCCGAAAAACGACTGATATCTGGTGTAAAATCAGTGACATAAAATGAAAACTGTCTTAAAACCATCCATTTTTTGTGTCAAAATCAGATCAAAATACTCATCAGACAACCGTTTTTTCTGTTCTCTGCAATGTAGTCATACCCTTATGACTTATTACTTTGCTATTGGTACATAAACTGCAGTACAAGTAGTAGCAAAAGATCTTGTTTTAAATACTGACATGTTTTTAAAGAAAGAAGTTTAAACTGCAAATTATTTTTATTATAACTTGCAATTTTTCTTAATGTGTTAAGCATATAATGTTCTAGAAAATGTAATTTGATAAATAATGAAGAACTATTGTAAAATATGTTGTATTTTACTTTTATACATAATTGCACGCTAATCAAATCCTGCTCTTTCTAATTGGGAGATATTAAAGAAGACATTATTTAGTCTTTTCTATTACAGTCTTGACATTTCTCTATTGAGTTTCCTGACCAAAGAAAAGCTTAGAGTATGAGGTAATAGGATCATTTTCTGTTCAGATCATTATGAGAAAGAATGGCTGATAATCATTCTTCAATAGATGGGAGAAAATAGTTCATTTTCAACATGGGACATATACATAATCATTATATTAGGTGTAAAGAGTAAGGTGTTTTATTTGGTGTTTAGGAATGATCTAATCATGTATTTTAGTATTTTATGGTTTAGATTTAAACATGTAAAATATTGAAAATGTGAAAAGATAAGATATGAATATTATTACTATTATAATCATCATCATCATCATTATTTTGCAATATATATGTTTCACAACCAACTTTTTCTTTATAATTATTAAGAGAATTGTCACAGTTCACGCCGCAGTTCCCTGCCATGGACCGCCAGCGTGTCGTGCCTTCCTGGTACTTGCCTGTCCTGTTGCTTCCTGGGGTCCTGTTTGTGCACTGCGCCTCCTAGGGCACGCACGAGGCAGCTTCCTGCCCTTTATTTGTTTCCTGTCCTGTGTACCTTCCTCTTGACCTATGACCCTGAGTATAAGAGGAAGTTCCTGCCTTTGCTCTGGGTCAGTCCATTGCAGTCCTGTGCATTGCATTGTTTGCTGCAGTCTCATGCTGAGTCCATCTTGAGCTCCTGCCAGTGCCTCTGGACTTAACCCCTGAGATGCTGGTCCAGTTTCTGTGTCATCTGAGCTTCTGACCATCTGTCTGTCGTCTCCTGCTTTCCTGTGTCTGCTGTATCTTGCCGTGATCCCCGTCTTGTATGTGCTCTCCTGTTCCTGCTGTATCCTGACGTGATCCCTGGTCTGTTTCTGTCTACCATCGCCTGTGTTCCTGTCCTGCACCTCGGCTGTGACCGCAGGGGGTAGCGACCTGGGGGTCCCCGCCGCGAAGTCCGTCCCGCTTTGCGGCGGGCTCCAGTGAAGACCAGGGGCCCATTAGACTCTGCTCCCTGGCGTGGTCTCCATATACCATCTCGCCTGCCGTGATGACAGAGGATCCACACCAGGATGCGCTTCGGCATACGTTGGTTGTCGCCACACCGTTACAAGAATATAGCATCTAATTATGTAAAAGCAAAGTTAAACCTATTGGAACAGCACATTTGCTCAGTGGTTAAGAGAATTTTCTCACCATGTTGTTTCACAGTGTCACAGTGATTGGCATATCAGCTCTACTATTCATAGCAGAGTCTGTTACAGTGATATATATAATTACTTTTTTTTATCTTTTTTGTAAAGAGGAAAAGGGCAGTGCACATTTTTATTTTATTTTTATGTTTTACCTTTTTTTTACTTTTTTACATTTTTTTTTTTTACTTTTCCCCATATGGGATTGTATCGGTTATTCTCAGATCACTGATACAATAGAGATCAGTACAGAGCAGAACAGTTATATGCTGGTCTCTATGGCAATTGTCACTCATCATGCCCGGGAATGCCCACAATGCTTTGCGGGGCATGATGGCGTTACAGGCCACCCAGATGCTTTAGTAAAATACCGCTGGTCCCATGTCGCAATCGTGTGGGGCTCACTTGTTAGCCCGCATGAACTGCAGGATGTACCGTTACCGGGTTTATTTCCAGTTGCTACACTGATGCCTTTACCCTGTGCCTGTCAATGAACTTGTTGCCCATCCACTATAGAATACAATTTAAACTAATCACTTTCATCCACAAAGCTCTCCATAGTGCTGCAGCTACCTAAATCAACCCCTTCATTTTTGTCTACCACATTACCCAGTTCTACATTCCAATTTTCATCTGAGACCAACATCTTTCATAATCTGAACCTTGAAACCTTGAATACTTTGCACATGCTGCACCAGTTCTTTGAAATGTACATCCAAATACAGCCAAATTAATACACCACTGTCACAGTTTTTTTTATTGTGCCCTAAAAAGGCATCATCTTAATCAGACTACTTTTCAGAATCCATCTTCATTCCTCTTGCAACTCCTGCCTGTAGCAATTGGTGGGATGGTGGAATATCACATAAAAGCAGATTTGGGATTATTAATGTATTTAGGGCCTCATGTATGAAAACTGTCTAGGTCTAAGACTTTCTTTGTTGCCCAAACCAACCCACTCCCCTTTCATTTTTTCAGAGCACTCTATGAAATGTAAGGGGAGCTTTGATTGGTTGATATGAGCAACGAAGAAAGTCTTAGACCTAGACAGTTTCCATATATTTCCCTCTTTGTCTTTTGAAACTTATAACTTTTGAGTATTTAAAGAATATGGTTGGGTTTTGTAACTTTTGGAATTTTTCTCTTTCTGGCTTAATTTCTTTCTTTTTCACCTTAAAATAGGTGTGGATTCTAGTTTTGTATTAAATATAATACTGTTCAAATTCAGCATATTTTTTGTGAAAGAGGAATTAATGGGATTCTTTTGATGTATTGCAAAGAGACTATTTCACTTGAAAGCGTTGTTTTTTTATGCACCAATTTTTCACACATACACACATAAATATATATATATATATATATAAATATATATATATATATATTTTAAATATATATTTATGTATTTTATAATAGGGATTAGCCCAAACACTAGCAGTCTCTTCCAAGGTAAACTTTATTCGTGCAGTTCACACAACACAGGAAACAGAAACGACAGGCTTGCTTCAGCCAAAATACGCCAGTAAACACAGTCTCTGTTACATGTCACAGTACCGTACTCGGTATTCCTGGGTTAGTACACTGCATTCAGGTCTCAGTCTCTCCGGAGTGCAAGGCCCAGCTCTGGCTTTCAAACAAACAATTGCTCAACTGAGCAGTGTGGTTCAGACAGGGACCCACACCCCCTCTCACCTGAGCCTGCTGGCTTTATATAGGGCTGGTAAGCCCTGTACTGGAATGTGGGAGCAGTCACCCAACTCTTCTGACTGCTCTGACTGGTATTCAGGTCAATTTCATATATGCTTGTGATTTGCTCTGCAAATGTTCAAAATGACATGGATCCGTCCACATGGCATCAAAGGGGAGTTGGTTGGTATGGGCAACAAAGAAAGTCTTAGACCTAGACAGATTTCATACATGTGGCCTTAAATACATTAATATTATTATCATAGAGGTGATACTAAAAGCCAAAGGGGCTGTGTAGAGTGAAAAGAAGAGGAAACCTAGGACTTATTCCTGAGGAACTATGATAGCAAGATTAAGAGAAGAAGAATTAGAACCATCAAACCAGAGAGGTAGGGAAAGAAACAAGAGTATTCTTTAGATCAGGCATCCTCAAACTGTGGCCCTCCAGCTGTTGGGAAACTACAACTCCCATCATGAATTTATATAATCTATAACAGTGGGAATGATGGGAGTTGTAGTTTCCCAACAGCTGGAGTGCCACAGTTTGAGGATACCTGCTTTAGATCAATTGAATGAAGCATGCTATGGAGAAGTTGGTGATCTACAATGTTAAATGCTGCAAAAGATTCAGAAGAATCGACAGAGAGTAGTTGCTATGAGAATTGGCCGTTACAAGTTAATTTTGAACTTCCTCTAGAGCAGTTTCTTTGGAGTGTAAGGTGTGGAAACCAAATTGTAAAGGGTTGAGGAGAGGATTGGCAGAAATATAGTGAATTAGGCAAGAGTAGACCAAAGAAAGATCAGTCAGTAGACTTGGAGATCAGTTAGCAGTTAATTTTGCAGGATGAGTCCAGAGTTGTTGTTTTTTTCAATAATGGGAATAAAACAGTATATTTGAAGATCTCGGTAGTTAAGTTAAATATTTCACTTAGGTGAGAAATGACACATGGAGAGATGGACTCGGCAAGGTGGGAAGGAATAGATCACTAATGTAGGTTGTGGGATTTGCAGAAGTGAAAAGTTGGAATTTTTCATGGGTTTTAAATTTGCGGGAAAAATTAAAATGGTGGAAATGTGGGAGGAAAGAAGGTGGATATTACTTGAGAACTGTGATACATTTTCTTGGCATTTTCTTGACGGGATATCCCAAAAAGTTTCAGTGGCAGAGGTTAGGGAATGGTTCTATACTTTAAGTTTTTAAAGGTACAAAAAACTTCTAAAAAACCCTTTTAAAAAAAATTTCAATCTTTAGACTGAGATAAACAAAGCAGTTTACTAACTTTCAAATAAAAGGGCTTACCCCAGTTTGATCAAACAAAGGGGAAATTTTTAAGTTTTTTAAAATTAAATTTTTTACATTCTGAGAAATCTCTGAGTTCTTAAATAATTTTGTTGATGCAATTTTTTGGGCACAAACAATCTTATAAATCTTATCCACATAATGTTTCCTGAGGTATTTTATATTTCCCTTCCCGATCTTGTTTAAATTCTGCAAATTTTTCCAAACCATTACCAAAAAACAATAGAGGAGAGGGGGCCTTTGGGGGCCCAATGCCAAAAAAAAAATTTAAACCCACAAATGATAAAAGCGTTTCCCCAATTTCGATATCGGTCATCTGGTCGATAGTCGATATTGTCAATTATCATCCCGGGATATCCGGGGGTCGTTAATAGATTATCGCCGTTTGCCCTTTAAAAGTCTTTGGGAAGGAACAAACCCCTTTTCATTTTTTTCACTCAAACAGGGCTGGGGGAAGGTTTGGAATTAACATCCACAACGAAAAAGGTTTATGTGTAAATTTAGGAAAACAAAACTTAGGTTAAAAAAGTCACAGAAAAAAAGTCAAAGACTATTCACTATCCCTGCCCTTTGTACCACATTTATCCCCCCTTTAAAAACCGGGGATAAAACCCAAAAATTTTAAAAAAGTGCCAGAAGGAAAGAAATTTTTTAAAACCTTTCATTTTACTTGAACTGGAAAAATTGATTATCCTGTCGGGAAAACGCGGGCATGACCTTAAAATTTGTTTTTGCCCCAAAAAGTTTAAAAAAGGGGCCCGGAAAAAGGAGGTCTTTAAAACCACCATTTTAGTTGAAATGGACATTGACTTTTTCCCTTGTTTTTTTCCCCAAGTTTTGGACCTTTTTAAACCCCTTTTTCTGCCCCCAAAGATTAAAAAGTTCGGGAAAAAAAAGGATTTCTTTAAAACCCAAACTTTTTTAGTTTCACGGGGACATTTACTACCCCCGTCGGGGCCACGGGCATAAAACCCAAAAAAACATGCATGAAAAAGTTTTAAAAAAGAGGGTTTCCCGGGAAAAGGGGGTCTTTCAACCACCAATTTTATTTTAAATTTTTGGAAACTTTGGATTACCCCCTTTTTCCCAGGACCACAGCATGAATTTTTTGCTTTAAAACCACTAAAGAAAAAGATTGGTGACGCTTTTTAATTAATGGGTTTTCACAGGGCCCTAAACCCGGGTGGGGGGTAAGGGCCCTGAGGCCCTGCAACAGATGATCCGCTGGCTTGCTTTTGTTGTCCCCAAGCACTGGAAGGAGCCCCTTCTCTCGTACCTCTACCCCCAATTTTTTCCAAAAACCCCCTTTTGGGCTCGCTTTACCACCTGCATTTCACCCCATGTTCAAAAATGTTTAAAAATTTGAGGGGGTTTATGGAAGGTTTTTGACGTCTTTTATTGAAAGATGGCAAATCAAACCCTATTTTTAAAACCCCCTTCTTTTCCCTACCACCCCAAACTTAGGTTTGGGAAAAATGAATTGTTTCTAGCAAATAC
>JAODAL010024568.1:0-60323 GCA_025379985.1 Phyllomedusa bahiana | reverse complement strand
GACCAAAAGGGCACAGAAGCGGGGGGGGGGGAAGGTGGAGCGGGGGTGTGACAGGGGTTTTGGGGGCCCCCGGCGTCGGTCGGTTTTTTTTTTGGCCCAAAGGTTCCCCCCATTTCCCCATGCATTCGCTGCATTGACTAGAATGTTGGTGGTGGTTAACCCTTAAAGGGGTTTTTCTCGCTACTTTTGATTGGTTTTTTAATTTAAAAAGATCTTTAAAAAACAACCTTTTGCAAAATAGTTCTTCAAATGCCCCAACTTTTTTGAGCTACCCTGTTAAAGGGAATGCCAGCTTCTCAAATTTCTTAGCGCCGACCTGTTATCCTTATTTTTACGGCTGTCGGTCTGAATACTCTCCCCTTTTTGAAGACAGGTCGAGAAAGGGAGCCCCCCAACAGAATGTTCTGTAGTGTGGGGAGGGGGAGGGAGGATTTGGGCTTTATGTCCGTGCTGCCTGGATTAAAAACCCGGTGTGTCCCCTGCTTCCTCCTCTCTCTACACAAAATTGACAGAATTGGGTGATCAATAGATTGACAGCAGTGCCCGTTTGTTATATAATCATGATGTCTGTGGAGCTGAAACTAAAAATACTATAAAATTTGGGAACAGTTCGCTGTGCTTACTAGGGAAAATCCGAGTAACACTTTGCAGCTTCCCTGCCTCTGTTTTTGGGGGGTTTGTTTGTTTTTTGCTGAGATGGGGAAGATATGTAAGCAAAGAAAGAGGGTTAGGAACACTTGCACCCCTCTGTTCGCTATTACAATCATAGACCTCTCTGGGGCAGGCACACACGGGGTTAACTCGGCAGCAACCCCCCTGCGTATCGAAGTTTACGAGCAAAATAGCTGCCTGTTGCTGAGGGGGGGGGGAAGAGGCAGAGAAACAGCACGCCCCTCAATTTTTAACTCCCATTCACAACAGAGGTGAAAGCTATTAAGAAAAAAAACTCCATTAAATTTCTTGCCTCTACTTTTTGCCGTTTACGGGAAAGGGCATATGACATCGTGGGTGAATGAGGGGTGCCAAAAGAAAACCCAGGGTTGAGAGGGCCTGGACCTTTTTTTACGGCGATTTAAACGAGGGGCCGGGTTTTGCGCGACCCTGGTGGCGGGAAACTATCAGTGGACTTCTGCACCGCCCTCTCCCTTTTTGTGGCGGGACCCCTATTTAAAAAACCCCCCCTCGTCTTCCTCCCGCCATGATGAAGCGCTCGCAAGCAAAATTCTGCGGAAAAGACACGATGGAGCCCAAAGCGTATCATCATACAACTCAAAAACAGGGGACTTGTCGTCCACTTTCTGCATCCGAAGCTGCGGGTAAAGCAAGAGGGCCTGAAGACGTTTCCGACCGCCCGGATTTTTGCCGATTGATGGTTCCTTCTCCTCCCTGATGGGATCATTAATGGGGGTCAAGCAGACTAAATATCCTCTTGTCTTTTAAAAAAGCCCCTTTTGACCCCCCAAAAGCTTTTGTCATCAAAAAGGTCTTCAACAATGGATTACCACAGTGGTGGGGACACGAGTTACATTTGGGCTGCTTCATTTGGACGGATGCTGAGATGCTGATAGCTTTGGGGCCGGATGGGAACAGGGGTAAGACTGCTGGATGCAGGTCTTTAAACCACTAAAGGACAGTTTGGGCGACAATGTTCGTTACTGAATTCACGGGGCCCTGACCCAGCGTTTGACGGCCTGTGGCCTACAATGACTTCCCACATCTGTTTCGCCAGCACTGGAAGGAGCCCCTTCTTCGTCCCTCTACCTCCAGGGCTACCCCCCTTTTTGCTCGTTTACCACCTGCATTTCGCTCCATGTTCAGAAAAAAAAAATTTGAGAAGTAGGAATAGTTTTTTTGGAAAATCTCTTATTTTAAAAAAATTGGGGCCCCCAAAAAAAAACCGTTTCTCAAATCCCTCTAATCAAAAAAAATTTCTGGAGTCAAATTTTAACTGCAAGGTGTCCTTTTTTTAAAAAAACTGGCTGGGGAAAAGTGCAAAAAACAGTATCGTTATTTTTCGTATAATACACGGTTTTTTTGCACCTTTCAATTCACCTGTGGGAAATTTTAAAATTTCTGTTTTCAATTTTTCGTGCAAGCTCGTCAATGAACAAAACTGTAGTGCGCCAAAATTTTAAAAAAAACGTATCTGTTATGTTTTTGTATAATACAGTTTTTTTACACCTTTCAAATTTACCGTGGGGACTTACAACTTGCTGTTTTCAGGTTTATGTGCAAGCTGCGTCAATGAACAAAGTCAGTAGTGCGCCAAAGACAAAAAACAACGTATCTGAAATTAATTTCGGATAATAAAATGTTATTTTTTGCACCTTTCACAATTACCCCTGTGGTGACTATGAAATTGCTGTTTTCCAGATTTACGTGCAAGCTGCGTCAATGACAAAGCTGTAGTGCGCCAAAGTCAAAAAACACGTATCAGTTATGTTTGTCCGTATAATACACGGTATTTTTTGCACCTTTGCAATACACCTGTGGTGTCTATAAAATTTGCTGTTTATAAGATTTACCAGTCAAGGCTGCGTCAATGAACAAAGCTGAAGTGCTCCAAAGTAAAAAAACACTATCTGTTATTTTGTATAATACACGGTATTTTTTTGCACCTTTCAATTCACCCTATGGTGACTAAAAAATTTGCTGATTTAAAAAGAGTTACGTGCAAGCTGCGTCAATGGAAAAAATGCTGTATTGCGCCAAAGTAAAAAAACACGTATCTGAAATTGTATTTCGGATAATAAAAGTATTTTTTTGCACCTTTCAATTCACATGAGGTGACAATAAATTGCTGTGTTTCAGATTTACTTCAACTGCGTCAATGAAACAAAGCTGTATGCGCCAAAGTCAAAAAACACGTATCAGTATGTTTTCGTATAATACACGGTATTTTTGCACCTTTCAATTCACCTGTGATGACTACAAAATTGCAGTTTCAGATTTATGTGCAAGCTGCGTCATGAACAAAGCTGTAGTGCGCCAAAGTCAAAAAACACGTATCTGAAAGTAATTCGGAAAATTAAAATGTATTTTTTTGCACCATTTCAATTACACTGTGGGACTATAAAATTGCTGTTTCCAGATTTACGTGCAAGCCTGCGTCAATGAACAAAGCTGTAGTGGCGCCAAAGTCAAAAAACACGTATCTGTTATGTTATTCGTATAATTCACGTATTTTTTGCACCTTTCAATTCACCTGGTGGTGACTATAAAATTTCTGTTTTAAGATTTACCGTGCAAGCTTCGTAAATGAACAAAGCTTAGTGCGCCAATAGTAAAAAAACTCGTATCTGTTATGTTTTCCAACAAAACCCGGTATTTTTTGCACCTTTCAATTCACCTGTGTACCTATAAAATTGCTGTTTTAAGATGTTTACGTGCAAGCTGGTCAATGAAACAAAAGCTTAGTGGCCAAGATCAAAAAACACGTATCTTAATGTTTTTCGTATAATAGCAAACGTATATGTTTGCACCTTTTCAATTCCCTGTGGTACTATAAAATTGCTGTTTTCAGATTTACGTGCAAGCTGTGTCAATGTAACAAAACAGGGTAGATGCGCCAAAGTCAAAAAACACGTATCTGTTATGTTTTCGTATAATACACGGAATTTTTGCAACCTTTCAATTCACCTGTGGGTGACTATAAAATTGCTGTTTTAAGATTACGTGCAGCTGCGTCAATGAAAAAACTTGTAGTGCGCCAAAGTAAAAAAACACTGTATCTGAAACTAGTATTCGGAATAATAAAAATTTTTTTTTTTGCAGCCTTTCAATTCACCTGTGGTGACTATAAAATTGCTGTTTTCAGATTTACTTCAAGGCTGCGTCAATGAACAAAGCTGTAGTGCGCACCAAAGTCAAAAACACGTATCTGTTATGATTTCGTATAATACAACTTTATTTTTTCACCTCTCAATTCACAACTGTGTGACTATAAAATTGCTGTTTTCAGATTTACTGCAAGCTGCTTCAATGAAAAAGCGTAGTGCGCCAATGTCAAAAAACACATATCTGTTATTTTTTCGTATGAATACACCAGTAGTTTTTATTGCACCTTTCAATCACCTGTGGTGACTATAAAATTGCAGTTTTCAGATTTACGTGCAAGCTGCGACAATGAACAAAGCTGTCGTGCGCCAATGGCAAAAAACACGTATCTGTTATGTTTTTGTATAATACACGGTATTTTTTGCACCTTTCAATTCACCTGTGGTGACTATAAAATTGCTGTTTTCAGATTAAGTGCAAGTGGATAATAATAACAAAGGTGGAATGGTAAAATTTAAAATGAACACCTATCTGAAATGTAATACTGATAATAAAAGTGTGAGTTTTGCACCTACACAAGAGACCTGCCAGTTACTAGAAATGATTTGTATCCTAATATAATTCAGGCTTGCCCAATATCCAGGAAATATTTCAATAGCAATACAAACCGTTAATAATAAAGATATGCAGTGCAATGTCTACACTAAGTCCTTGGTGAACTTTATCCATTTCTTTATAAGCTTTGTCCTGTTGATCTGCCCCCGAGGGCCCCCCCTTTCTCCCGCCCCCCCCTGACTTTACAGCGGTAGATGCCCTTTTAAAAATTTCTTACCTAATACATAAAATTTTTCCAATCCTAATCTAATAAATTGTAAGGATCACAGCATGAAAAGGGTTTTCCTGTAGAAATAGAATAATTTCGCTGACTGTTTGGCCACAGGCGACGCAACGTCCTACTCCATGAGACGCGGGAAAAGCACTGGGGGCTGAACGGGAACCTTTCTTGTAAAACGAGTCATGTATTTTTCCAGCCAATCGCACCATACACATCCCAGCGACCCGCACAACTCTCACCCTGCTTATTCAAATCTGATTTGCTGGCCGCCAAAAAGAAGGAAGGCCGAAAATGGCGCGATTTTAATAGAGATGCAAGATTTACCTTAATTATCGCATGATCAAAAATTTCGATCACCATAAAAACCTTGCCGATTTCAACTTTGTCGATAATAATCGCTCAACATTAATTGCTGGGTGTTCCACTTCTGGAATCTTGTATAGTCTCCACTTCTGGAATCTTCCCAATTGCTAAGTTGGGGGCCCTGAGTTCCCTATTCTCCCTCATAGTGCTCACACAGGTATTTTGGTAGGCCCCAGACTTAATGGGGAAACGGTCACATTTAGCCACTGCTCCGTTTACACTTTTATCGCTGCCAATCATTTAGGAAGGGTAAAAGGGAAATCATTTTAGCAATTGGTGGGACCTCCAGCAATCTAACATTTATCTCATATCCTGTGGATATCTGATAAATGTATATAGTGACACAATCTCTTTAGATTAAAATTTATTGGGTCATGACTATAGGTTTTTATCTCTTTAAGACCCTATACATGGCAACAAAAGGAGTCTATAGGTTAATCATGTACTTTTGTATGTCCCTCATTTAATACTAAAGCATTTAAAGGCATGCAAATGTGACAAAAATTACATTGTGGTATGTTTCATCTCATAGCACAGTACAAAAACAATGTGTCCTACATAAATGTACCATAAATTAGCAAATGGTTTGAATACAGCTCCATATGTAGCTGCATGATCATTCTGCTCTGCTATACAGGCTCCGTGAGCATTACCTGCTTACTAAATATTGGAGATATAATATTCGGCAAAACATTGGTTAAAATTATCTAGAAATAATATACTCCATTTTTAATAAGAAATTTTTCAAACAAGTTGAATACACATATATAACAGCACTGAATGTGTCTTTTCAAAACATTTCAGATAATAGCTCAAAGATTTATCACAATGCATCTAATGAGTTATTCCCATCTCATACATTTATGGCATATTGATAGGATATGCTATAAATTTGTGATAGGTACATGTCATATCTATAGGACTAACATCTTCATGCATGGAGGGCTTGTGTTCGAGATAGATGTAGGTTGTACGTACGTTGTACTATTCATTCTGTTAAATGGGAGTTCCACACTGATTGGCTATTCTCCAAACTCCCAATGAAAGAAGAGAAAAGCACAATCGCTTCACCCCATTTGTACTTAGAGGGGTTGTCTCATTATAGATATTGATGGCATATTGATAGGACATGCCATCAATGCCTGATATGTACCTTTCTCGAGAAAAAGTCCCAATGGTCAGTATTCCCCCATTGAAATCAATAGGAGTTACGACTACAGCAAAATGTAACCTCGGGGGATCATGCACTTATCAGATATTGATGACATTTCCTATCAATATGCCATCATTGTCTATAGTGAGACATCCCCGTTTAACAGAGAAAGACAACTTCAGTATATAAAAACTTATAAGAGCTAATATGAAAAAAAAGTTTGAAAATGAATTAGAAAATTGATATATTTTATCTTTTATTTTTCAGGCTTTCACTTTGTATTGCAGGATGTACAGCTCACTCCTTATCGGTCACGCCAAAGAGCTGCTGCAGAAGATGTGGCTCCAGTGCCTTCTTGTGGATTGTATCTAAATTACAGCATAGAAGGTGGCAGTCTCTTTTACAATCCAAACTACCATGGGAGCTGATTATTTAATGGCTACTAATCTTATTGTCCAAGAAAATAAGAAGTGTGACATCACTATCAAACTTCACTACAACTACACAGGAAGATCTCTAAAAAACAATGGGGATCAAATGGACAAAACCAGTTTATTATTTCTTATCATATGCAGCTTCATAGTACTGGAAAACCTTATGGTACTAATCGCTATATGGAAAAATAACAGATTTCACAACAGAATGTACTTTTTTATTGGCAACTTAGCACTTTGTGACTTATTAGCTGGCATTGCCTATATAGTGAACATCCTTATGTCTGGAGCTAACACTTGTAATATCTCATTGACAGCATGGTTTGTGCGTGAAGGCAGTATGTTTATAGCTCTTGGGGCATCAACATTCAGTTTATTGGCTATTGCTATTGAAAGGCATCTGACAATGATAAAAATGAGGCCTTATGATGCCAACAAGAAATACCGTGTATTTCTCCTCATTGGAACCTGCTGGCTTATTTCATTTTCTTTAGGGGCCTTACCAATCCTTGGTTGGAACTGTCGTAATAACTTGGATGATTGCTCCACAGTGTTACCATTGTACTCTAAAAAGTATGTAGGCTTTTGCATCAGTATTTTCATAGTCATCCTGATCGCAATAGTCATCCTATATGCACGGATCTATGTCTTGGTAAAGTCCAGCAGCAGAAGAGTCACAAATCACAGTAATTCAGAGAGGTCAATGGCCCTGCTCAGGACTGTTGTCATTGTGGTAGGTGTCTTCATTGCCTGCTGGTCACCTTTGTTTATTCTTCTCTTAATTGATGTTGCCTGCAAAGCAGGGGAGTGCCTGATCTTATACAAAGCCCAATGGTTTATTGCTTTAGCTGTACTCAATTCTGCCTTAAATCCCCTCATCTATACCTTGGCCAGCAAGGAAATGCGTCGCGCTTTCTTCCGGCTTGTGTGTGCTTGTTTGGCCAAGTCCAGTGCCTCAAGGTCTTTGCCAATTCAACCAACACCAGATCAGAGCAGGAGCAAATCTAGCAGCAGCAGCAATTCTCCAAAACACAAAGGATTTATACAATCTCATTTTCAAAGTAAAGAGGACAAAAGTGAATCTTCATTCCAGAATGGGAATATCAAAAAATGACTAATGCCTATGACATGGTCAGTAACAGCTCTGAATTGAAGGAACTTTGGAAAAATCAAGCTGTATATTTACTACAGTTGTTTCTGCACTTAAATTATGATAATTCAGTGGATTATACAAGAATATGTACTTCTGTATTTAATGCATGGACTCTAACGTTCTCATCCAGTGTGTTAACTCAGGAAATAAAGTGCATGCTCCACACAGTCACATTTCATATTTCGCCTTGCAGAATTTCTTGTCTCATGTCTGTTCAATTCTATTTAGGACTTTCTAATCTGTCCATTATGATAACAGTAATATATGATGCTAGTTATATAAGTGCCTGGCTTCATGTTTGATTTGCATGGGATGTATGATACATGTTAATGTGTCTGGTGACAGCCATGATCAAATAGCTATATTTTATCTATACAAGTACATCACTATTACTGTCCGCTGTGATCTACTCTATAATGCCACCCGACTGTAAAGGCTGTCAATATTAATTTTTAATTCTCAGTCGAATTGAGTTGACTTGCTTTTAAGATCTGTACAAGCATCCTGTGCCTAATTTATAAAATGATTAATTCTGGTGATTTTCTGACAGCAAAAATGGTGCAATTTTGTCCTGACGCATAACACATTCAAAACTTCAATGCAGAATTTCATCATTTAGAAACATTCTTCAATAATATATTCCTTACATGGCCTGGTATTGGCTGGTTGTATTCAAAATGTTATACTCATTTGTACATCTCCCAATTGTAAACTGATGCGGACATGCAGAAAGCGATGGCAGGACACTGGATAAACTTCTTCTTTTCATTCAGTCGTGTCCGATCCTTGGATGATATGTAGGCCAGCTCTCCTCAGACTTCCTGTTTTCCATACCTTTTTTTAATTGTCATTCTTGATGGTATCCAACCTACGGGCCTTTTGTTTTTCCCCATTTCATTTTTCCATTGATAAGATAAACAGATCTACTCCAAAGAAATGTTTTATAGTATAGTACATACTTTTGAACAGAATGAATGGGAGTATCAGCAAGAACATACCACTGTTTTACTTTTGACTTCAAAATTAACCAATGTTAAATTGTAAAATTATGAAACTACTTCACGCTAAAATAAACCACTTACAGGTCCTTTGAAAGAATTTCATAAGAGTATAACTTTAACATGTAGAAGAGGGTTATGCACACTATAGTTGTGCCCAACAAGTTTCAATAGAAAAACAGTTATTTTATACATCGTTACACAAAATTCCTGTTTGCAACAACTAATCCACCTGATCCCTCAGGACTATAGCCTGCACTCTGGTCAGTCAGTGCTCCACAATGCCCTGAGTTTGTTTGTAGCTCACTAATGCCCTAGATTATGATACCAATTTTTTTTTATTGAAAGGAGTATGAGTAGATTATACAGGATTTTGTAACTTACAATAATTTGACATGTACAAAAAAGAAAAAAAAAAGTCCACTCACCAATACTGCAGTAGTGAAGAAAATCGCATACAATTCAAATACACGGAGGTCCTGCCAGACTTCCAGTAACCATAAGACCTGAGAAAAATACAGAATCATCCTCCAGCACCAAAGAATCGTTTAAAACCTTGTTTCTTTAATGTGTATCCATTAAAAAAGTATTAGGATGGCTTTCATTTTCTGACATGTTTCAAACCCAAGCGGCTCTTATTCGTAGTTTGACATGTGCATTATTTAGAACCACAATGTTTCCATCAGTACTTTTAATTTTCTTCTACGGAGATTACCAGCTTCATGAATATGGGGTGCTTTTCTTCATGTTCTTTTCTGAGTAATAATTTGCTTTGTAGATGTCACTTAATAACTGCATATTTCTACTATTCCTTATAAGGAATAATATATCTTCCTTATAAAAAAAATATTTTTCATATTAAAAGTTCTATTTTACAAACCCATAAATGGGGATTAGTATGGAGATCCTCACCAACATACATTGGTGTGGATAATTTAATGTGGGTTTACTTAAACCTTTCTATGGATTTGCTGTGTACTTTTTTGGGTCTGAATGCACGTTCTTGGCGGTGTTACTTTACAACAAGGAATTGCATTGAAGGGATTGTTTCATTACAGGTAGCTGGCTGGATTTTTTTTTTTTTTCCGAAAACTGCAAGAAGTGGAAGTATGAGGCTATGTCTACACAGCACAGAAATACTGGCAGATTAAGTATTTTGAATCCAGTGACAGCAATAAAAAAATCCATGCTATAGTCTATACAGCACAGATTTTTTACCGTTGTGTTTAAGATCCATCAGAATATGCAATATGTTGTATGTTCCACCAGATTCTGCTTGAATTTGCTGTCAGCCTCATACATTGAATATATGGAGCCGACAGCAAATCCGAAAAACCAACCACAGCTTTTGCTCAAAATGCAGTCTTGCTGCTGTCCAGCAATGTCAAACTGTTGTCGGATTTTGGACAGCATTTTGACATATGCTATGTGAGTCGTTCCTTTATGTTTCCCATTTCCTTTAAGTCCACTCTTGACCTTGGTTCAATAAACTGCAGTGGCTATTTTGAAAACAAAAAATAAAGCTGTGTGTAATAAAAAAAAAAACTAAGGGTGCTTTCACACGGAGCATTCTAATGCATTTTTTGTGAAGAAAGGCACAGCAAGTAATGTACATTTTTGCACAAAAATGCATAAAAAATACCAGAAAACGCTCCATGTGAAACCACCCTTAGGGGCCGTTCACACGGCTTATTTCGCCACGGATTGGCGCCGTACTGCGCGCCAGATTTGCGCTGCAGTACGGCGCCAATCCGTCGCAGTAATTACGGTAATCCACAGTTCTCATAGAGAACAGTAGATTCCGTCGCTCCTCCCCGCTTGGCGAATCCGCCGGGCGGGGAGAAAGTGACATGCACATTATCCAGGCGCAATACGCGCCGTGGATAATGTAAGTCTATGGGGCCGGCGGGCCTCGCCCCCACCCCCGCACCCGCCCCTTATTCAAGCCGGAATTGCGAGCGAAATCCAGCTCGCAATTTCCCGGCTTGAATAAGCCGTGTGAATCGGGGCTAAAACAATTCTCTTTAAGTTGGAACCAGCCCAGCTGTCGTCTAATGGCCATGGGTTTGGCTTCAGAAGCTGCAACTGACCATTCATTTGTCTTACAGTGCCTATAATATGATGCTAGTTATATAAGTACCTGGCGTGCATGGAATGTATGACATGTTAGTGCATCTAGTGACAGCCATGATGACACAGCTATATTAAATTTAAATATATATGTACTTTCAGGCATCGAGGCACATATGTTTGTTTTAAAATGTGACATGCATGTTTAAATAAAAACAATGTGAGACTGAAGATAAATAATATCCTGGATAACGTGACATTAGCTTTGCATGTATGTAAAGTGCCAAAGTGATTGACTTAATAGCATGAGGTTTTATGGATTGTATGCTCCATGATTTACATTGTATGTAAAAACAATATTTATACTACCAAGTAGTATTTTATTCAACAGTATTATTATGTTAGTTGTGAAATTACATTAGTTTAATCAAAATCTCAAATCTAAATGAACTTAATTTTTGTATTTAATCCTGGCAGCAGTAAAAATCTGCATTTTATTCAAAATATGTCTACTAGGTAATCTAGTAATAAGTGTATAAGTGTTGGGTTAAATACACTGAATCCTGCATATACACACACAAGTGTATATATATATATATATATATATACTATTATATATATATATTATATATATATATATATATATATATATATACAGTTGAAACTAGGAGATTAAATACACTATATAAAAAGACACATATGCAAGTTTTTCTCACTATCTGACATGAAATCAGAATAAACCTTACCCGTTTTAGGTCAATTAGGATTACCAAAATTATATTTGCCAAATTCCAGAATAATGAGAGAGAGAGAGAGAAGAGAGAGGAGAGAGAGAAAGACAGAGAGAGACAGAGAGAGAGAATTTTTAAGGCATTTTATTATTTTCGGCAAAGCCAAAAGTTTCCATACATTTCATTAGTATTTGGTAGCGTTACCCTTAAACTTTTTGACTTGGTTTCAAACATTTTTGATATCCTTCACAAGCTTCTCACAATACTTTGTAGGAATTTTGGCCCATTCCTCCTGACAGAACGGGTGTAACTGAGCCATGTTTGCAGGTCACATTGCTTGCACCTGCCTCTTCAGCTTTGCCCATAAATTTTCAATTGGATTGAGTTCAGGACTTTGTGATGGCCACTCCAAAACATTGACTTGGTTATCCTTAAGCCACTTTGTAACCGGTTTGGCAGTATGCTTCGGGTCATTGTCCATTTGGAAGACTCACTTCCACCCAAGCTTCAATTTCCTGGCTGATGTCTTGAGATGTTGCTTCAGTATTGCCACGTAATCTTCTTTCCTTATGATGACATCTATTTTGTGAAGTGCACCAGTCCCTCCTGCAGCAAAACAACCCCACAACACGATGCTTCCACCCCCGAGTTTCACATTTGGGATTGTGTTCCTAGGCTTCCAAGCTTCTCCCTTTTTCCTATAAATGTAACAATGGTCATTATGGCCAAACAGTTCAATTTTAGTTTTGTCAGACAGCACATGTCTCCAAAAATGTAGGTCTTTGTTCCTGTGTGCATTTACAAAAATTAATCTGGATTTAAATGTTTCTTTTGGAGAAATGGCTTCTACTTGGCAGTGTGGCCTTTCAGCCAATGTCAATACAGTGCTTGTTTCACTGTGGATAATGACACAATCTTACCAGCTTCCGCCAGCATCTTTTGCTTTTGTTCTTGGGTTGATATGCACGTTGGACCAAATCACTCTCATCTCTGAGACACAGAACCCATCTCCTTACTGAGCGGTATGATGGCTGGACATATCCATCTTGTTTGTACTTGTGTATAATTGTTTGTACAGATGAATGGGGCACTTTCAGGTCTCTGGAAATTGCACCTAAGGATTAACTAGTCTTGTGCAAGTCCACAATTCTCTTCCTGATATCTTGGCTGATTTCTCTCCCCTAATATTACACACAGAAGCAGTATGTTTCTGGTGTGAATTAAAAAAAAAATCCTCAGGTGTGTCTCTAATTAACTCAGATGTTGCCAATAAATGTACCAGAAGCTTCCAAAGATATGACATCATCATATGCGCTGTCACAAATTATTTAAAGACATAGTAATCCTAGTGTATGTAAACTTTTGACTTTGCAGTAAGTAATAAAAATGCCTTAAAAAATTATCTCTCACATTATTCTAGCATTTGGCAAATATAAATAATTGTGGTAATCCTAATTGACCTAAAACATGTAAGATTTACTCTGATTTCATGTCAGATATCGAGAAAAACATGCATATGTGTCATTTTATATACCGTAGGTATACTTCTGGTTTCAACTGTATATATAATATGCAATTTAGAGATTATTTTGCACAATATGAACCAGTTTTTTTTTTTTAGGACTTAACACATTATACTGTAAATAGATTTTATATCAGTCTTTTGCCCTCAAGATATGAAATCATGCTTATGACAACACTGCTAATATTGAAGTATATGTCTCTTGACTCAACATTATGCAAAAATGTATTTTTGTAGACTAAATAAACATGAATGAATTTTTTTCTTTGGTCCTAATGTTATAATTTTATTTTTTGCTTGCTTATTTGTGAGAGCTGCAATCAATATCTAGACTAATACACATACTTTAGGGGTAGGTAGGTTGCCTTTGAACAACTGTTCCCAAAACAAAATATTCTAGGCTAAGTTGTTCTGAAAATACATTGTTTTAATTATTTTGATATAGGTACAAAATGTATTAAAACTAGAGATGGGCGAATTTATCAAAAATTCGGTTCGCTCACTTCGCCGAATTTCCCGACAATAACTTTGGTCCGAATTACTTTGGGACAAATCACGTTAAAAAACAGCTATTTCCAGGCTGCACAGAGCCTGCAGGGTGCTGTAGAACATTGTGCCATGCTTAAATATGCAGAGGGAGCTTGGTTTGGTCTTCATACAATGTTGTGTTTTAGTATGACACGGACATGACTGCCGCCGCTCTTAGAATCACTTCACTATAAAATTCCCTGGGCACTTAAGAGGGCAACACTGACCAAAAAACTGAAGGGGGAATGTAGCCTGATAAAGTCATGGGAGCAACATCTGGAAAAAAACAAGCTGAGGGCTCAGGTGGCAACATAAAGTGACAGAGTGTGGAGGGGACGGCGGCAGCACAGTAGCTGGGGTCGAAAAATTTGGCACAATGACATTCTGGGGGTGGCAAAACAGGAGTAGGCCACAGGTGGCCCCAAGACACAGTGGGGAAATTTGGGACGGCATCAACAGAAAGCACCCAGAATGAGCTCGGGACATTTGGCACAATGATATTCTGGAGGTGGAAAACAGTAGTGGGCCACAAAAGTGGACAATGAAAAGAGAGTGGAGGTGATGGTGGAAAGCAGCATGAGGTCAGACAGGGGAAACAAGGGACTTTCTGGAGGGGGAAAAAAAACTGGTTTAGGCCACGGGAGTGGCACAAGACAGAGAGGGGAGGTTTACGGGGGCCCGGAGCAAACAGCATGAGGTCAGGGGAGTGGCACAATGAATTTGGAGGGGGAAAAAAAAATGGGGGTAGGCCACAGGGTGGCACAATGAAACAGGGGTGGAGGGTAACGGAGCTGGGCAGCATAAAGGTCGCAGTGGAAACAAGGGGCCCATTTGGAGGTGGAAAAAAACAGTAGTAGGCCCGGTGGCACAATGACAGAGAGTGGGGGTGACGGGGGCCCGCAGCATGAGGTCGGGACAGTGGACAATTGCCCTTCTGGAGGGGGAAAAAAACTGGGTAGGCCACAGAGGGGCAAAATGAAGGAGTGGAGGTGGGGGGCCCAGCGTATGAGGTCGGGACAGTGGCACAATGAAAATTCGGGAAAGGTGGAAAAAAACCAGTATTTAGGCCACAGGGGTGGCCCCTTGACGAGAGTGGAGGTAACGGCGGCAGCAGCATGGGTCAGACAGTGGCACAATGACTTCGGGAGGTGGCAAAACAGTAGGGGGCCACAGAGGGGGCCCTTTTCCCAAATGACAAAAGAGTGGGGGGTGCCCCGGGTGGCAGCAGAATGAGGTCAGACAGTGGCAAAATTTAATTTGGGGGTTGGGCAAAAAAGGGAAAAGTGGGCCCAAACAAAAGTGGCCAATGAAAAGAGGTGGAGGGACGGGGGGGGCAGCAGCATGGGTTAGAGAGTGGCACAATGCATTCGGAGGGGGAAAAAAAATTTGTAGGCCCCCAAGAGTGGAAAACTAGGGACGGGGAGGGGGAGGTGACGGGGGGCAGCAGAATGAGGGTAAAGAAAGTGGCACAAGGGGAAAATTCTGGGGGGGGCAAAACATTAGTAGGCCACAGAGTGGACAATGACAGAGAGGGAGAGGACTGTGGCAGCAGCATGAGGTCGGGTGGCAAAAAGTTTTTTGGGAGATGGAAAAAAACCGAATTTAGGCCACGGGGGGGGCACAATGCAGAGAGTGGAGGTAATAGCAGCAGCCCCTGAGGTCAGGACAGTGGCACAATGACTTTTCTAAAGGTGAAAAAAAAATGGGGGGTAGGCCAAGGTGGCCAATGCCAAGTGTGGAGGGTAAGGGCAGCAGCAGATGGGGTTTCAGACAGGGGCACAATAAAACATTCGGGGGAGGGGGCCCAAAACAGTAGTGGGGCCACAGGGGGCCCACAATGCCAGAGGGGTGGGGGAAAGGGCGCGCAGCAAAAGGAAAAACAGTGGAAAAATAAATTTTCTGGAGGTGTCAAAACAGTTAAAAGGGCCAAAGAGGGGGCACAATGACAAAAGAGGGGAAAGGTGCCCGGTGGCGCGGGCTGAGGTCAGGCAGTGGCACAATGACATTCTGGAGGGGGGAAAAAACGTAGTGGGGTTAAAGGGTAAAAAAGTGGCACAAGACAGGGGAGTGGAGGTCATAGCAGCAGCAGCATGAGGTCAACAGTGGCCCCAATTGACTTTTGGGAAAAGGGGGCAAAACAGGATTTAGGGCCACAGAGTTGCACAATGCCAGAGAGGGGAAAGGTGACGGCGGAAAGGAGCAAGAGCATGAGGTAGGAGTGGCAAATAAAACATTGTGGATGTCACGGCCCCAGCAAAGAAGAAAGCATAAGGTTCAAAAAAGTGGAAAAATTGACAGGTGGGGAAGGTGGGTGGCAATCCCAGTCCCTGGTAAAGAGGGTTTGGTGGCAAAAGGGGGAGAAACTGTCAGCAGATGGGGGGGCCATCGGGTGGGTTTGGCGTTCACAAAATTTGTGGTGAGGCGGGTTTAGTTTGCCCCCAAAACTTTTCTCAAGTCCGGTGAGGGTAGTCTGACGCCTAAGGCATTGGTTGCGTGCAAATCCGGCCCGACCCCACCCCTGTTCATCTTTACAAAGGTCAGGGCGTTCCACATTTCCCGTGGACAAAGGGGGTTTTCCTTGGGATAACCCATGGCCCCCGCCCCACCCGAACCCCCCGCTCTGATGCCACTACTGGCCGGGGGAACCTTTTCCATTTCAAAACTCGGCCCAAATTGGGCCCCCACATCCGTTTGGGTTTCCCCTTTGTCCAGCGGGGTCTTTTAACTGGGGATGGCAGGTGCTGTCCAAGTAGGCCCCCACCCCGTTGGGTTTAGGGTCTGCTAAAGGTTTTGCTGGGGGACTGCCCTCCCCCTTTGGCGGGTGTAGGAAGTGGGTCTTTTAGTGACTCCAGACTTTTTGGGGGGATGCTGATTCCCAGCTTTGGGCGGGTAAAACCCCCCCCCCTTCCCCCCCAGCCGCGGCAGTAGTACGTGGCACTGAAAAACCCCCTGGTCAGACCCGTCAGAGGGAGGGACGATTTCCCCACTTTTTGGAAACGGCCAATTTACTACGGAGGATTTCCCTTAGTTTTTGCGTTTGTCCTCCCTTCAATAGCTGGGAAAAAAGGGTCCCCTTTTGGGGCCCGGTTTTGGAGGGTCCAATGGGTGGGGGAGCCAAAAAGTCATCCTCTGCCGAATGGGACTATTCGGCTGTCATAGCAGGGGGGAAAACAGCTTTCTTTCGGGCCTTTGAACAAGTGCTCCGTGGGGTCCCTTTCCCCCCATCTTTCCCCTGTATAGTGCCCCGGTGCTTGCGGGTCATCTGCCTTTTCTTCCTCATCTCCATCTACCCCCTCCCGCTGTCCCCGCTCCCCCCCTCTCTTGTCACTTGGGGGAGAAAATCCACTCATTTCAATAGACAATGCTTCTGGGTCCCAAAGTCCTCCTCCTCCCCCTTTTTTTAGTTTCCCCCTTTCCCGGGTTTATTTAAAAATCATTTTTGGGCCCCGAGATGTAGTTGGGCCCGTCCCAGTCCCCTGCCCGAAAGATTTTTCAGCATCCCGTTCCCGGCATTTAAGCAGTGAAATTTACGTTATTCTCCCGGAGTCCCGGCGATGGAAAAAATAAAAGTGGGCCTTCCCCGAATGGCCCCATTTCAAAGGCAGGTGTCCGCAGGGGCTGCCATGGCTGACCCTCAAAGTTAAAAAGGGGAGTACCCTGGCTGCCTTTGGTTTATCAAAAAAAACTTTTAAAGGCTTTCCTGTTCATTTCAGTCGGTCCCAAAAAGTGGGAGGCTGGAATTCCCAAAAAAGGGTTTGGAAAAAATGCATATCAGAGGGGGTTGCGGGAGGCCGTTCGCCGCTGCAACTCGGGAGGGTGTTCCCGGGTTTGTAGGAATTGGGGGAAGTGCTGCACAGTTTCCCGGGCCCTTTTTTAGAATTTCTGAAGATTTGGTGGAAGAACTTCGGAAACCCTTTTTACAAAACCCGATTGAAACCCCCATGCGCCTACAGGGGGCATGGCCATTCCCCCCTCGGTGCCCCGGCGAAACCATGTTCCCCCCCATTTTTTTGTTCCATGGTTCCCATTTGCAGTTTGGGGCGGAGGGGGAAAAATCCCCAAAATCCCATTTCTTGCTGCAAAGACCCCGGTGCAGTTCTCCCCGGGGTGCCCTTTGTTCGCCAAAAGGGAAGCCAGGTTTGGAAATGCGTGACACTTTTGTCCCCCTACACAAGTGGTTGATGGGGCAGTATTTGTGGGGTGGGGTGTTGGTGGTGGTGGAGGAGGCGGACATTGGCGCCCGGGGGCGGGAGTTTGAATTGTGGAGGGGAAAGCGGGTTTTCCCGCCAAAATTGTTGGGTTTTGGCTGAGCAGGAAGCACATTTCCCATTTGGGGTATAAAGGAAAAGTTCTGGCCCTGGAAAAATAAATTTAAAAAATCCACACATGCGCTGCCGTGCAACCCTTTGGAAAAAAAACTGATAAGTCAAGGCTGGCCCCCAAAAATTTTGTTCTACAATTTGTTTAAGGGCTGGTTTCTGCCTTTTTGGAAAAAAAATTTTCGGTTGGAAATCTCCCCCTCAGCTCGGCAAAGGATTTTTAATTCTTTTTTGAACGGTGCAGAGTCCCCCATTTGAAAAAGGGGGGGCTGCAGTCCAAAAAAACTTGGACAGGAAGCAAGGTCAGCTTTTGCACCTTTGGATGGTTTTGGGCGCATACTGTTGTCTCTTTGCCCAAACGGGCCTTTTTGGGTTTAAAGACTGCTGGCGCCTTTGGGAGTGAGGGGGCAGGAGGAAACTGGACCGGGAGGGATGTCAAAAAGAACGATTTCCCCCAGCAAAGAACTGCCACACCGCCAACGCTCCACACTGAGTGACTTCCGCCTCCGCTGCCTCGCTGAGCCCCTGTGCCGCTACTTTCTTGGACCTGTGTAGCGGGTTTTCTACCCCGTGGCTGCTTTTCTCCCGAGTTCGCACTGCTGATATCCTGCTGATTCACGGCCACACTACCCACTTGCTGACTGCGCCGCTGCTTGAGGCGCAAGCTGACGCCCTCTTCTCCTGACGATGATGAAGCCCTTGCTTCACCCGGCTCCCAAGTGCGGTCGGCTACATCATCATCGATTATTGTTTGATCTTCACTGCTGTCCTCCTTAGCGGTCTTGGTATGCAGAGGCTGACCCCTCACAACATGACCTCCCATGCCACTCTCCACATCCATACTTTGCTGCCTACTGCAAGACGCAGGGGATATTGGCCCCATTTCTTCACTGCCAAGTATCTGTTGACTGTCCTCCTCAAATTGTTCATCCTCGCTGTTTAGTGGCGCTGAGCCCAGACCACATAGTAGATCTCTGGCTGAGGGAACCGGATGGGAAAGAGGTGGGTTGAGGACAGGTGAGGGCCGCTGACCCGCTCCCGGGCCATGCCAACTAAGGGTTGTGTCTGACGTTCCCACCGACTTTTGGCTGGGGTTGTCAGATGTCATCTGGGAGGAAGTGCATGACCTAATCAACCAATCAAGAACCCTTGGGTTGCTGGTCAACACACGGTGCTAGTGACACGGCAGTTTGGCCTCTCCGAGTGACCCTGCTGCGACGTCCCGTTACTGTGGCTGCGACCTGTGCCTGCTCCAGGAATGTTTGTGCCACTGCCACTCGCATGTGAAGAACCTACCACCTCTCTGTCGGGACATACTGTTTTGTTCTAAAAGTACAGACTCTGTTTAAATGAGATATCTGTATATGATAAATACACACCCTGTATTTAACTTTAAATGAACCCACTAACAAGCTTGGGTAACCCTTGGATATAAATTGCGCTCCACAAATGGGCAGGAAAAATTTTATTGTATGTGCCGTTTAAAAACTCTGTGTATTTTACTGAAAAAGAAAGGGTAAACATGCTTAATAACCTCGGTATGAAATTTTGCTACAGGCAAAAACACTTAATTAACCCTTGGATATAAAATTTCGCAAAAGAAATGAGCTGCCAAAATTTTCCAGCTATGTAGGTGTTAAAACGGACGTGTATTTTACTGACCACAACAGCAGAAAAAACCTTAATTAAAACCTTTGGGTTTAAATTGTGCAAAGAATGAGCTGCCCTAAATTACAGCTTTGTAGCGTGTTAAAAACACATGTATTTTACTGACCAAAAACAGCAGAAAAACCTTAATTAACTCTTGGACTAAATTGCGCAAAAAAAATGAGCTGCCAAAATTTCCAGCTATGTAGACGTGTTAAAACGACGTGTTATTTTACTGACCCAAAAGCAGAAAAACACTTAATTAACCTTGGAAAAGAATTATGCTACAGGCAAAATTTCTTTTTGGGCTTTTTAAAAAAAAAAAAAAAACCTTTTTTTTACTGACTACAATACACAAAGACGTTTAATTTACCCCTTTGGGTTAAAAATTGCGAAAAAAGACGAAAGCACCCAAAATTTTTAAACCCTTTAAATTTTTTGGGATTGTAAAAACGCTTTTTCCTTTAACTGAACAAAACAGCAACAACAGGCTTTGGGAAACCCCTTGGGGGATTTTTCAGTGTTGTTTTCCAGGAACCCGGGGGCGGGAAAAGGCATTAAAATTTTTTTAAATATCCCCCAGCTAAATTTGGGCGCAAAAATGGACATTAAATTTTCCAAAATACCCCACAAAATCAAAATTAAAAAGAAAAATGAACAGCCCTCTGAGAAAAGCTGTGACCCCCCCCCCAAAAATCGAAAGTAAAAAAGGGTTTTTTCTTTTTTTGTGAGATCTCTAATACTGGAGCTGCAGCAAGCCCCAAAATTTGGCCCAGAGAGGGGAATTTTAAAACTGCCAGCGTTCGCTTTCCGGGGATTTTATATAGTCCCGGTGACGTCACAGAATCCCCCGGGTTTCTGATTGGTTTTCATTTTGCCATGTAATGTAGGCTACCCCTTTTCCCCCCTTCCAGAGTTCTTTCCCATGTAACCCCATGTGTTTCGCACCCATTTTATCATTTTAAAAAACACCTTTTGTTCCCTGGAACCCCCCCCAAAACTTCGACTTCATTCAGAATCAAAATTTTTCCCTAAAAATTCTAAAGGGAATTCCACTTCGTTAAAAATCGATTCGCCCATCTCAAATCTCATTTATGTCACTTCCCCCCTTTAAAACGCCCCCTTGGGGCGTATCCAATACGTCCGGGGGCTTTTTTGGGGGTTAACGAACCGGGAAACCGTAGGGAAATACGCCCTGAGGATCGCGCAACCCCTCTAAACCCGAGTTGCGCGATCGGCCCCGGGTGTCAGCTGTATTTTTACATCGACACCCCGCACCTTGGGCCCCCCAAACCCCCGGATCGCCCCGGGGGGGGCGGATAACCCCGTAATTATGCGACAAATCCCGGCCCGGCAAAAATTTAAGAAGCCCCGGGGGGGGAGATCGCTCCCCCCCTCCCGTTCTTTTCGGCGGAAAGCAGGCAGGGGATCGGGCGATCCGGCGGCCCCTGCCTCCTTACAGCCCCCACGGAAGGGGAAAGAAAAAGGCCTTTCCCGGGGTTGTCTGTGCCCGTCCGACCCCCGGGCCCCCGGTCCCCTATGGGCACGCCCCGGCACCCGTGACGGGCCCAGTTGTCATGGGGAACCAGTCATAGCAACAAGTTTTATGAAATGATCCCTATTGAATAGAGATCAAATTTTCTCTCTTTCAAATCCCCTATGGGGAAAAACTAAAAAAAAAAATTAAAAGGGGGAAAAAGAAAAAAAGTAAAAAAAGTAAAAAAAAACAATTAAAAAAAACAAAAACCGGGGAAAAATTTAAAAATTAAAAAATCCCTTTTACACCCCCCTTTTTTCCCTTTTTCCCAAAGGGAAAAATCCCCCAAAAAAAAAGATCAAAATAAATAAAGTACCCATTTTTGGTATCCCCCGCATCCCGTAAAAACCCTTTGCCCTAAAAAACTGCCCATGTTAATTAAACCAGTACGGTTAAAAACGCCGGTTAAAAAAAACAAACAAAAAAACAAATTCACAGTTTAAAGGGAAAATTTTTTCATCCTGCAGACAAAAAAAGGGAAAAAAAAGCGATAAAAAACTCCTATAAACTCCAAAGTTGTCCCAAATAAAAAAGCCCAATTAACCCGAAAAAAAAAAGTTCTTATAAGCCTGAAATACGGAAAAATAAAAATGTATAGCCCCTCAAAATTTTTAGCGTGCAAAAATTTGTTTTACACACAAAAACCCACTTTTTTTTTTTTTTTAAAGTGCTTAAAACATAAAAAAAAACTATATAAATGGGGTTATGCCATAATCGAAAGCGACCCAAAGATTTAAAAGCTAACTTTTTCAGGAAAACTCCCAGGGGTAGCCCTTTTAAAAAAATAAAAATAAAAAACACTACAGGATTGCAGAAATTTTTTTCACCCGGGGCCTAAAAAAAAAATGGTTTTAAAAAAGAATCAAAAAGCCTTGCCCCCCCCAAAAATGATACTAAAAAAAACTCAACTCCTCTCGAAAAAAACAAGTCCCTACACAGCTCCAACACGGGAAAAATTTAAAAGTTATGGCCCCTCAAACAGGTAAATGCAAAAAACGTATTTTCCTGGTTGAATAAAAGGGGTTTTTATTGTAAAAAGTAGTAAAAAAAATAAAAAAAAAAAACAAATTGGGTACAGGGAATCGTATTGAACCCGGTGAGTAAAGCCCCCATTTTCAAAATATACCCTACAGGACCGCTATAAAAAATAAAATAAAAAAAAATAAAACCCAAATTTTCTGTATTTTGTTCAAAAAAATCTCACAAAAAACCTTTAAAAAAAAGTGAACATAGGGATCTTTTACCCCATAAAGGTACCCAAAAAAAACTTCAAAATCCCTCCGCAAAAAACAAGCCCCTACACCCGCTCTGCAACCCGCAAAAAAAAAAAGTTTTTGGCTTCAAAATTTGGACAACATAAAAACGCAATTTTTTTATAGACTTTTTTCTAATGGAAAAAGTAATAAAACAAAAAAAAACTATATAAAATCTTATCATTGTTAAATGTACCGGGCCCCCATTTGTAAAGTTTAACACATCATTTTACACTGGGACGGCGATTTCGTAAAATTGGGAAAAATCAAAAAAAAATGAACCCGAACTGCTTTTCCCCCCCTTTTCCCTTGCCCAATCTAAAAAAAAAAATAAAGGAACAAAAATGTGGGATCCCAAAAAACACATAAAAACCCCCAATAAATCCCTGATGGGTGTTTTTAAACCCAAAAAGGGGGGGACTTCTGGAATGTTTTTGCCTTTTTCTGCTACTTTGGGGGGTTTGGGAAATGCGAAAATTTGGCCCCACCAAAATCTGCGTTCCCCAAAAACCCAAAAAGCGCTCCCTCCTTTTTAAAAGCCCTGCTATGCGCCCCAAAAAGCAGTTTCACCCACCCTGTAGGGGTTTTTGCCAAATTTTGGAAGAAATTGCCCTTAAAAAAGTTTTGGGGTTTTTTTTTTCCAGGAAAATTTCCTTTTCTATTGGAAAAAATTTTAAGCTAAAATTGCGAAATTTTTGGAAAAAAAATTTTTTTGGTTTTTCTTTTTTAAAAACCGTAGGTAAAAAAAAAATTTTTTGATTCACCCCTTGGGGGTTTTAAAACCAATCCCCCCCTGGGTATATTTTTCCCTTTTGGGGTTTTAGGTTTTTCCCAAAATGTGGGTTTTTTTTTGGGGTGTTTATTAAAAATTTTTGCCTTAGGGTGTCCCCAACCCTGAAAAAGGCCCCCTTTAAAAAAAAAACGTATTTTAAAAAAGGAGACCCCAAAGGGTTTAAAGGGGGGGGGGGGGAAAAGGGGTTTCCCAAAATTTGGGGAAAAGGGTTTATTTTTTTTAAAGAAAAAATTAAGTGATAGGGGTTTCCCCACAATTTTGGGGAAAAAATCCCCCCTTTAATTAAAAAGGCAGACCCCTTGGGGGGAAATTTAAATTTAAATTGCATTTTAAACCCAGTCCCAAATTTTCCGTATTCCCGTGACAATGGATTTAATATTGAAAAAACGCAAAAAAAGAAATTTTGAAATTTCACCTCCACTTTTCTTTAAATTTTGTGAAATTTTCTAAAGGGTTTTTCAAAATTCCTAAATAATTTTGTAAATACGTTAAGGGGGCTAGGGTTTCTTAGATAGCATTATTTAATGGGGGTATCTAACATGCAGGACCCCTCAAATGCGCCACTCAGAACGAGTGGTCCCTAAAAAAAATGTTATTGCAAATTTCCTGAAATTTGTGAAAATTACGACTAAATTTCCTAAAGCCCACTAATACTCGTCCAAAACAAAAAAAAAAAATATTAAACAATGAATGCAACCTATAGTGGACATATGGTAGATGCAGTTATAAACTATTTTGTGGGTAATAATTATCTGTCTTGCACGCATAAATTTTGCAACTTTCAACAAATCGCAAATTTTTCCAAATTTTTCAAGAATTTTGAAATTTTTGCACAACAAACAAGGATGTATGGATAAAAATTTCGGGTACTAACTTAAAAACACAATGTGTCCACGAGAAAACATTTCTCTGAATCACATGGATATGAGTAAATATAGTCTCTCAAAAAGTTAATCTCACATAAATGGACACATGTCAGATTTCAAAAATAGGGCTGGGTCAGGAAGGCCAAAACAGGCTGGGTCCTTAAGGGGTTAAAAACAGTCAAGAAATGTTCATACTGAAATTTCAACCAAAAGCAAGATATCCCTAACTTTTTGTGAGTAGTGTAATCCTCCAAGGCATAAGCTAAGCATAAAAATCTTCTTTTTCTTATGCGTTTCGGTAATTGACCTTACTCATAGTGTCCTGTGAGTAAGATGATTAACGAAACACGTCAGGGGCTTAGATGTTCATTTTTTTGTGATAGTCGCTAACTTTGTGATTTTCAACATGAGGAAATAAAAAATATTTTTTTTATAGTTACCGTATTGTTTGGAGTCATGTTATAGAATCTGAACACTGTCAAGTCTGCTAAGCATTTGGGCCCCAGCCACTTACAGACTACTATCTTGAACCATATCAGCAGGCCCCCTTTTTTTATTTCTCTGGGGTCCCTTTAAGGAATGCTGCTAGTATTGCCCTACTAGTGCCCCTGTGTGGAGGGATGGAATAAAGTTTGGGAACACAATGCACAAATAGCAGACATGTTATTAACGCTCACCTGTGGCAGAAGGTGAATCCACTGGGCTACACATGGCATTTGGTCTAAGTCTATGCTTATGACTGGAGTCATAGGCTAGGCCTACACAGCAGAGGACAAAAAACTTGTCGTAAACTAAAACCTAAAAACTGCTTTGAACCTGAGTATTTTGTCAGTTTTTTGTCCAAAGCAGCTGGGTTTCCGTTGAGTTTTTTGGGTAGTTTTTAGTTTTTTGTTGTGTTATTTGGGGTGGTTTTTTAGCTATTTTTTGACGTTTTTGGGCAGTTTTTAATGTATGCATGTATAATATACCTTGTTTAAAAACCTGGCCAGTTTTTCAACAGAACCATCCGAAAAAGTGCCAAAAAATGCAGAAAAACCGTCCAGCATTTACATAGATTTCAATAGTAAGTTTTCTGCTGAACTCCATTGGATTTTACAACATGTTCCTAATGCTACCAGCTCCTAAAAATGAGCAGAAAAAAATGACCTGTGTAGACTACAAGTCGTTTTTGTAGTAAAGTCTATGCGGGCATTTTTCCATCGGATTTTCAGCGGTTTCAAAATACTAAAACTGCCGAAAGGGAAACTTTTGCTGTGTAGACATAGCCTTAGGAACCCCCAACTTTCACTGTTTAACCCTTATACAGGAACCAGTCTTTGCTGCAGGGGACTTCCAGGTCACACCCTTTGTGCAGTCTCTCACAAAAACAGCTGATGTCCAAACACAGTACCAAAGGACAGGCAAGAGGCATAGTCAGGGAGGCAAGTGTTTGAGGCAGGTGGCGTTCTTGCTAAAATGGGGTTGAAACAGAATGTCAGGGCAGGTGGTAGATAAAAAGTGAGCTCAGTGGAGTAGCTGAGGTCAGAACCAGAAATCACAATAAGGAAATATGAAGCACTACATGCACAAACAAGGTCAGGCTAAGCTGAAGGGATGTATCTTTTTAAATAAATGCACTAGTGCTGCCATTGGAAGGGGAGCCCAGTAGCAGCACATACTGGCCCTTTAAATCAACACTGACCAGCACACACACTAAGGGGCAACAGGGACTGAATAGAGGGACATACCACCCAATAAAGCAACCATTGTGAAATATAGAGAAGCCACAAAGAGTGGCAAAGGAGCCATCAGACGCCACTGCACCTATAAAATTAAGCCACATTTTTTCATAGAGGATGGATCCATGAATAGCAGAGGGAATGTATTAGAAGTATTAGATTCAGCCAAATCTTTTTTTCAGAGGGAAGAAGCCCAGCATAGAAAATGATTTAAAATTGTAGTAGTTACGGTGCTTTCACACAGTGCAGTTTTGGTGCAGTTTAAACTGCGCTCCATTTAAACTGCCTTAATTATCAGCTAGCTTCTTTCTGTTGTCCAATTGCTCAGACACACTAATTGATTACTCACTTTGCAAACAGTTTAGATAAGTGAAAAAAGCTTGTTGGTAATAAAGGCAGATTTATTGGAGCGAAATTAAAACTGCACCATCTATGCAGATGTATGCACCTCCATGGTAACTGACAACAACCTTTTTGTAGTCTAATCCTGCAGCCATTCTCAATTTCACAGATTCTCTACTTATTGCATACATTCAGTAGGTCAGCAAAAGATAGAGTAAAGGTTGAAGACAATTGCAAAATTCAGTACTCATCTTCATAATAAATCCAGTACATTTACAATAGAAAAGTAAAATTTTAGAAAGATTAGCAGAAGATTGTGAGAAGAAGCTTAGTTTACACCTTTCATATCAAACCTATGGTCCTTAGTCACAAACTAATATTTCACTCTAAACCACCGGTTAAAGCTTTAACCTCACATCCTGTTCTTTAGGATCATGTCACAGTAATTAATTAGTTTAACTCTTCATATGTAAGAAAACCCAACTCTCAAGACTACAAGGAAAAAGCACACGCAAGAAAATACATAATAAAGCAAAACATGTAACGTTAACACAGAGACAATATGATTTGGCTAGAGATAAAATATTTGATAGACACACATGGAAGTGAATATATTAAATGGCCTCTAATCTTTCAACAAACTGCATACATCAGTCATACAAACAATAACTACAAATAGAAATAGCACTGTAGAAAAGTGCTTCAGAAGTTGGACCCTACAAACAAATATTTGATACAAGGAGAAAGAAAGCTGCACCACTTGTTTTCCCCCCAAATTTTTTTTTCTATTCAGCCATGTCCAATGAAGCTCAATTCCTCGAAGAAGCCAATTTCAAGGCTTTAAATGGTTTAAAAGGGACTCCATATAGGAGCTGAGACATCGCATTTATTAGACTTGGTTGAATAAAAATCAAGGGCAACATGTGTGAACGGGGCTGCACCATTACTATTTTTTGGCATATCTTGTACCATAAAATTGTCGTTGCCATGTTCTTTAGATCGGACGCCAAAACTTTCGCCAGGCAAGGCACTTCTGAATGCATTAAAGATATGCTATGCTATGTGCCAAACACATGCTATGCTTTGTGCCAAAGATATACTATGCGCTAAAGATGTGCGGCAAGGCATACCACACGCAAGATTTATGAACCCATATGTGACAGGTTCATACATACTGTTGCATTCTAATCTCCTGTCTATCGATTTGGAATTGGCGTATCAGCACCAATTTTCATCCATCTCGCCCCAAGATTTTTGGAACACAAGTGGTGCTACTTTCTATCTCCTTGGATCAATAATACAAGCAACTACAAGACATATTGTAAAATATGTAAGAAAAATTCTACTTGCTTCACTTAAAGGGATTGTCTTACTACAAGGATTGCTTTTATGTTAAAGATCTTGCAAAAACAAGTCACTTGTCAATATATGTCAATTAACAGTGTCCTACCTATTCTGAGATATCCCCTCTTGTATGGGATATAGCTACAGACCTGGATTCTACTGCAGCCTAGTAGAAGCCAGTGAAAACACCCCTGTATTCAAAATTAAACCAAGAAATCAGGTTGAATCAATGTAGTGAGACAACCCCTTTAACAGACTCCTTTTTTGACATCCTTTTCTCCCCCAAACTCATCGCTAACTTTGAAAAACCTACGTTTACAAGATGCACCTGTATTGGTGTCTTCCCTCACCGAAGAGTGGTGACATCACCATTCTGTGTGAGCAGTGGTAGTGAGAGGATGTCTCAGTTCTGCAGACCTCCTGCAGTGGTCAGTTCTCATGCCTGGAGAGCTGTCACTTCACTCCACAAGCTCCATTTTCACTTTCATTTTACACAGCTCATAGGAAAGAGAGTGCAAGCAGTCAATCACAGCAAAGAGGGCATGGCCCGACCTCAGGCTTCAGATTTAGTTCTAGATACTCACAGATCAGCTAATATCTGCTATACTAAATGATTCAGGTAATGCACACCAATTGCAAAAGTGCTTATTTTTACTGTCTACTTTACTGTCTCCCTTAGTACAGATATGATCTTTGTGGTAAGACAACCTCTTTAAAGAGAACCTGTCACATAGATTATGCCCCCCTTGCTGAGGACAGAACAAGCCAGTGTCAGACCTGCTGTTTCCAGCGCTGTATCCCTTATTCTGTAAGATGCTGTAGTTTTCGTGTATTTAATGCTCAAATCTGTCGTATTCAGCCAGGAGAGTCATTCGAAGAGTCATTCAAAGAGTCAGTTTTTTTTTCAAACCGCCATTCTCGAGGCTAGCCCCACCAGCTCTAACTGATTAACCTATTACTTTGAATAGGTAGAAACATTGTGAATAACTGTCAGTGGCAGGGTAGCCTTTGGTGGGAGGGGCTAACAACCTACTCATGATAAGATTTAAGGGTAAATGCTCTAAAATACAGCATCTTAAGGAATAAAGGGAACAGCGCTTGGAATACAGCAGGTCTGTCACTAGCTTGTGCTGTCCTCAGCAAGGGGGGCATAACCTATGTGACAGGTTCCCTTTAAGCGCACAAGAGACTATGCACAAGTTAAAACAAAGAACCTCCCCATGTCTCCGATCCAGAATGCCATAAACAATATGAACAACACTATACAGCTAGCAATTCCTTGCCCAGAGTCAGACAAAACATGTCAGACTTTGCAAAATACATGGTTCATCATGAACTTACTAAGTCTGGCCTCGATGACCAGCCTGAGAACTACAGAGGTTGGAAATAGCTCTTCAGAAGAACTTGCAATTAGTGACCTTGGAAATACCACTGTCAAAGAGCTAGAGTTTCTGATCAGGTGGCTTGGCCCACAGTCTACAGAACATGTCAAGCAACTCAGATCTATCCATATCGGTAATCCAACAGCAGGCCTCATTGCTGCTTGGTACGGATTGGAACAAAGCTTTGGAAGTCCAGATGCCATAGAAAATGCTCTATTTAAATGGTTGCAAGATTTTCAAAAAGCATCCAGCAAGGACAATTCCACGGGCTTAGGACTCTACTTTTAGAACTCCAGCTGGACAAAACAGGTCCTCACTTACCCAGCCTTAGTTACCTGAATATAGATCATAGTTTCCAAACTGCCATATGGAATTCAAGAAAAGTGCACTACACTTGGATCAAGATACAAAAGGGAAAATCAAGTCTCATTTCCTTCCTTCTCCTACTTCTGTGAGTTTATCAGGAACATTGCAAAAGCCAAGAATGACCCAAACTTCTTCTTCAGTGAGTCCAATTATCCTGCCTCACAGCACCAAAGCATGACAGTACACGCTCCAACTTTAAGAACCACAGAGGTCCTTTGTCTGTGAAATAGACTGAAATCCTCCCTACACAAACACCAGCTGAGCACGAGTGAACAAAGGGAGTATATTGAAAACCCCAACTGCCTGTGTCCAATTCATAAGAAACTACATCCATTAAAAAAGTGCATTGGTTTCAGAAAGAGACTACTTCAGGACTGCAAGGAACTTTTAAACCAATTTGGGGTATGTTTCAGATGCTGTGCTTCTACTGAACATTTTGCTAAAGACTTTAAAACCGCTATAAAGTGCATAGAGTGTGCTATCGAGGATCATGTGCAGGCACTGCACCCATCTCAAGCCAATCCTATACTGTCTACACATTCCTCTCCCGCACCAAGGTATGGCGGGGAGAATGCAGATCACACAACAAATCTTACAACTGTATCTTCTTCATGAACAAAGTCTGTGGAAATTACCTTTGTGACAAGTCCTGTGCAAAGATATGTCTAGCCAATGTATACCTCAAAGGACAGCCAGAAAGGACTCTAAAGGTGTTCACCATCTTGGATGACCAGAGCAACTATCACTTGCATGATTCAGAAGTTTTGATTGTTAAATTTAAAAGGAGATGCTACACTTTTCACCTTGGGCACTAGTAGTAGTAGTCAGTGGACTTGTTGTACCATTACTCACACTGGTTGAGTGCAACCAGATACCATCCAACAAAGAGGAGATCCTTACATCAGAGGTCACTCTTTATCATTTTCATCTAAAGTCTGAACCCAGTAATGGATCTGAACAAATTTCTTAGAGTGGGTGGCTGTGTAGTGAGGTTCCAACTATGCAACAAGAAAATCATGTCATCATACCAGGTTGACATTACACTACTACATGGCTGGTTCCACACCATCATGAACAAGTACAGCACCAATGCAGACAGTTCATTAAACTAGTGCTTTGTGTTCCAAAGGAATATCTTATATAAAAAGGCTTTCGTCTGAATTTTCTTGTGGGCAGGTGGAAGTGTTTGCAACTTGTGGTTCCTCAATCCAAAGTTGTGCTATTATATTATCTACAATTCCCTACTGTTGTAGATTACAAATCTCACCACAAGACTTGGACTTAATTTTATTTTATTTTATTGTTTATAGTTGTTGGGTTTGTTGTTTGTTTTCTTTTTGTCTTTCAGGTCACAGGATTGAACACTGGTCTCCATTTAAGAACATAATTGAAATATTTTATGTTAGTGTGATAAGTGTTGTGCGATTTTTATCGACATAAGTTGAAAATCGGCTAGGTTTTTATGGTGATTCGAAATTTCCAGATCATGACGATAATTAAGGTTAAAATATGTGCTTCATCTATTAAGATCGCGCCTTTTTCGTGCGCTTCCTGTAATTTTGGCGGCAAGCAAATAAGATTAGAGAATAGAGCAGGGTGAGATTGTGTGTGCGACGTCTGACTTGGGATGTGTATGGTTGCTGAATTGGCTGGAAAAATCCATGAACTTCGTTTTACATAGAACAGCGTTTCCTGTTTTCTGCCTCTGTGTCTCTTCAGCGTTCAATGGGATAGGACCTGCGTTCTTGCTGTGGCCCAAACTGCTCAGCGAAATTAGTCTATTCTCTGCACGAGAAAGAAACCTTCTACTATTAGCTGTGATCCTTCCAATTTTGTGTTGATTAGGGATTTGAACATTTTATGTAGTTAGCTAGAGAATTTTAAAGCTGACTCTACCACTGTAAATTAACGGCGGGTCGGTGGTGAGCGGGGGGGGGCCAACCGCGGGGCGTACACAGACCATGCTCTATTTTTACAGAACACTGGATAAAGTGCACAGATTAGTGTAGGACATTTGTAGTGGTATATCTTATTATTACAGTTTGTATTGATATATTTCCTGGGGATATTGGGCAGCCTGCAACTTATATGGATAAACAGTCATTTCTAAAGGTAAACTGAGGTTCTTTGTTAGCTGAAAACTCCACGTTTATTATCAGTATACATTTCAGATAGGTGTTCAATTTTACCATTACACTGTGACTGTTGATATATCCACCTTGACACTTAAATTACAAACAGCAATCTTGAAGTCACACAGGTGTTTGTTGCCAAAAATACCGTTGTATCATACCGGAAAACATCACAGGTAGTGTTTTGTGACTTTGGCGCACTCGCATGTCATTGACGCATAGCATAACGTAAATCTTAAAACAGCAAATTTATATTCACCACAGGTGAATTGAAAAGGTGCCAAAAAAAATACGTTCTATTATATCAAAACATAAACAGTTGAGGTTTTTTGACTTTTGCGCAACACAGCAACTGTTCATTGACGCAGCATTTCGTAATCTTAAAACAGCAATTCTATATTCACCACAGAGGAATTGAAAGGTGCAAAATTACAGTTTATTATATCAAAACATATCAGTTAGTGTTTTTGACTATGCGCACCCCCAGCACTGTTCATTGACGCAAGCATCTACGAAATCTAAAACAGCAATTCTATATTCACCACAGGTGAATTGAAAGGTGCAAAAAAATACAGTTTTATTATATCAAAACTAACAGTACGTGGTTTTTTGACTTTTGGCGCACTCAGCACTGTACATTGAGCAGCAGTCTACATAAATCTTAAAACAGCAATTCTATATTACCCACAGGTGAATTGAAAATGTGCAAACAATACAGTTTATTATATCAAAAACATAACAGTAATTTGATTTTTGGACCTTTTGTCGCACCCAAGCATGATTCATTGACGCAGTCATTCTACGTAAATTTAAAACAGCAATTCTATATTCACCACAGGGAAAGAAAGGTTCAAAAACTACAGTTTAATATATCAAAACATAACAGTTACTTGTTTATTGACTTTTGCTCACTAGCACTGTTCATTTACTCAGATCTACTGAAAATCTTAAAAACCTCAATTCAATATCCCACCTTTTAATTTAAAATTTTGCAAAAAAATACATGTTTTTATATCCAAACTCACAGTTACTTTTATTTTACTTATTGCTCACCCAGGCACTGTTTCATTGACGCAGTCTACTTCAATCTTAAAACAAGCCAATTCTATATTCACCACAGTTTTTGATTGACAGGTAGCAAAAAAAATACCTTTTATTTATATCAAAAACATAACAGTTCCGTTTTTTTTTTTGACTTTAGCGACTCAGCACTGTTCATGACGCGAGGCATTAACGTAAATCTTAAAACACAATCTAAATACACCACAGGTGATTGAAAGGTGTGCAAAAAAAACGTTTATTATATAAAAACATAACAGATACGTGTGTTTTTTTGACTTTTGCGCACCCCAGCACACTGTTCATTGACGCTAGCATCTACTCCGCCTATAACGACTTTCAGTAAGATTCAGCACGCATTCTTCTGTGATACGCTCACACAAGGTGAGGAGACTTGTAATAAGGGTGCCTAGAATGCCCAAACTTCGAAGTCTTCGTTTCTGTGTAGTGATTCGTGCTCGCTGCAGAACGCCTCTACCTCAGTTGACACCGATTGCTTGCTCCATCTTGACTCTTTGCTCCAGCGTTCTGTCGGCTTCTACCGAGCTCTACGCTCTGTGTACACTAGAGGCTGCTGCCCCCGCTGCACTCTCTCTATCATTGTTGCTCATTCGCATGCCGTATGGTACTCGGCACTCGCAGAGGGCTAGCCTCTACTCTCACAGACCATCTCCTAGTCTGTTATACGCGTGCCAGTGAGAAAGCGCTGTGTGGATAGAGAGCTACACGAATTCACGCACACAGGTTCTGTTCTCAACTCGATCATCAAATCAAGCCTACCATAGAGACACACGCGTGTTGTGTACGCGCTCCCGTTGTCCTGTTTTGCCTTACCTGTTTTGTCGCGCAGCGCTCGCCCGGGGAACGCGCGCAGGTGCTTCCTCCGCGACTGCACCTTCTTCGTTAGACACGTACTACTCGCTCTCATAGTATCTCCGTGACTGTGCCTCTCCACACGCATCTCTATCTCCTGGTGTTCAGTAGCTTCAGATCACATAGGCTCCCACAGCGCTAGGCTCATCCTGCTCGTATCAGTGGCAATGTATCAATCTCTTCTAGGTCGTCAGTGATCTTAAGAAGCCTATGTGAGAGACACTCGTTCGCGTCGTTTTGTTGACGCTGTACGCTCGTGCCGCAGGCATCCCGGCTAGAGAGTCCCGCGTGTCATTCTCGCGATTGCTGTGTCAGCACCAGCTGTCGTCCACGCTAGGACTCACTGAGAGCTCGCGTGCATCCACTTGCCTCCATGTGAGTTCAAGAGACAAACCTCGCTCGTGCAATCTGAAAGGCCTGCGCTAAGAGAGCTCACATAAGATCTCTAGCCTTCTGTGTATATCAGATCTATCCAGATACCGAGGAGTCCTTCGGAGCTTGGGTCACCTCGACTTTCTCGCCTGTACATGTTTTCTGATCAAGCTGTCTTGCTTTCAAGGAGCCGGCTGGTGCGTCTCTGCCTCGTAAATCGCTTCATTAATACGCTGGTCACTCTCTACGCATTCGCGACAGTCGCTGTCATTCGAGAGAGAGCGCATAGAAAAATACAGTTTGATTTCGCTCTCCCGAGAACATATCATTCCCTTTACGGGTTTTGTGTTGCAACGTTTGCACACAGCGCACACCGCCTGCAGTCGTCGTCGTAACTCTTTGACGCACTACTCCTTATCAAGTACAAGAGCTTTCTCTAAATCGAACGAAGGCAATTTCTCAAGGATTTACCCCACAGGGTTGAAGAAGAAATAGGGTGCAGATGAATACTACGCTTATTCATACACGCTCATACAAATGTGACTGTAAGGCAGACATAGTCTCGCTGGTCTTTGTTGGCTCACAAAAGGGCTACCAGCGAGTACTCAGATGTTGTGCATAAGTCCTAACGACCTCTGCCATTCTCTAAAGTTTGTATACGTCATGCGCATGATTTTGTGCTCAGGTTGATCTAGAGGGCATGTGCTAGGAATAGACGTTGTATCTCGTCTTTGCGTCTTGCTTAATCAAGACGCACTCTGTCCGCAAAGCTATTCACATACACTTCTCAGATCATCGTCCTATATATTCTGAAACAGGAGCGAAAAAGTGGCGGTGGTAAGCGAGCGCGAGATGGGACGGTAGCCACATGGAGGCTAGAGCGATGACCGAGAGTCAAGGTGCTTCTCTTCCCAGCTGTTAGTTCGATGGAGCCGACGCAATCATCTGGATTCAGCTCCAATCGGTCAGTTCAGACCCGGCTGTTATTGCCTGCTCAATCCCTGTTCTTCGACTTGTCCCGTTGCCCCTGTGTTCTAACGCCGATCTATGCCAGAAGAGACGGGCCTGTGCCCTACACTATACGCCGTCACTGACCTATTCTGTCCTCACATCTCGCATTATGCTTGCCCATCGCAGCGTGTCATCTCTATTGCACTAGTGTGTGTTGCATCTACCGTCTCCATCCGTTCTTGTTCTACGCGCAGCCCGAGAGGCTCTTCGCGGACCGCGAATGTCACCGTGTCACCGCCGCACTCTGTTTCCGCGTGTCTCGCTCAGCATACATCGGTAAGAGCTCAGTCGCCAGAGCCCTATCGTCTCAGACTGCTGTAGCGCGTCATCAGCACTCTTTAGGCATCTCCAGTCGAAGTGAGTCTGAAGGACCGCTCCCACGCGCGATGAACGCACAAATTCGTTGTTGGGTGACTCGTAAGCTCGGGCATCGTTGCTAAAGAGTCAAGCACGGAGCCTGATTTAGGTCTGCTTCTGACGCCACCCGTTACTGATGCCATGTCAGTAGGCTGACCTTGACTAGTTGACTCTGATCACGGTCAGCGGGCGACAGGAGAAAGAGAAATACCCGGCTGTGCGCGCCGCAGCTGGCAAAGCGACCTTCTGCAGACGCCGTCTCGCTTCGTCTCAGGTAGCCCGGCTTCGCTATGGATCGCAGAAGAGCTGTAGCCCGATAAAGCGTGCTCACAGTGTGTCGAGCCGCATGGCTGTCACACGAGGCGCTCGTGCATGCTCATGATGATGCGCGGGGTGCGACGAGATTGCGGATCCATCTAGCGGTCTTTTCCTACTGCGACGAATGTTGCTTGACGATACGCGCCCCTGGACTTCACGCGCACGTGGACGAGGAGGAAGAACGACGGGTCCGCCTGGGTGCTAGTTCGGCTCAAAAACGACGCGTCACGCCGCCACAGCAAGAATCAGCGCGGCTGATTGCTCCCCCGCTCAGATTCTTTAGCGTGCGTTCACGGCGTACGCCAAGGGTCGCAGAAAGTGACTGCCGAGTATCTGATGTCAGACGCCTCGCATCAGTCACTGCGCTCAGACCCCTGTTCCTTCGCTTGTCTGTACACGCGTGCGTCACACAAGAAGAGTTAGCGGCGTGTGCTCAATCGCCCGGCGCGTCGCTCTCTTGCAGCATGTGCAGTACCTGCATTTCATCGCCAGACGCGACTGTGTCGACTGTTGCGACGTCGTGCCGATCTACAGGCATTTAAGTTGAGTGCTAAGAACGTGTGTCAGTCAGGTGTTCTCTCGTTCTAGTCTCTGCTCAATCGTCTAGTTCACATGCAGCGACCGATGGCTATGAGTTGTGGAGAGTTTGGGATGTGGAGACTAACTTGGCCAAAAAGGCACAGACCTTGAGACGCCGAAGCTCTAGCAATCCACGGTAGACACCCTCTGTGCTCCGCCCTCCTCCTCCTCCGCCACACCAAGCGTTCTCAGGATGCCCATGTCGTCCTCAGTGTCATTGATCAGGGGATGCGCCTGGCCCCGTCGTTCTGTCGCGCCGGCTCCGCTCGCCTGGCCCGAGTCACCACAGCACCACCAGGGAGACCCATCCTATCCTTATATCTTCAGCTCAGTTGACGAACGCCTGCACGCGCGCGGAATACAGCTGGCCAGTATAGCAGCCGAGCTTGTGCTTGTGCTTTGAGGTATTGGGAGCCAGAAAGGATAACAATTTTATGGGCCCTAACCAGGGCCACAAAGCTCTCTCTAGAAAACCAGTGAACGCTCTGGCTATTGGACAGGCTTTTGGCCTTGGCGCATATGTGTGTGCCTTTGCACCGTACTGGTGGTACACGAGATGGGTTCCGCCACGTCAATGGCCCTCGTGCTCATTGTCCAGCCTCGTCAGGACAGAGGAATGAGCCAGCAGGCAATTTCTGTTGCGAGAAAACAGCGGTCCGCCTATGCCCATGGCCAGCCACGTGTCGTATAATAATTGCTTGCGAAGCGCGTTGTTGTCTGCATCTGTGTCCTGGAAAAGTCAATATCACAACCGGACACACAGTGACTAGTAAGCACTGGCAGGCATAGAATCTCTGTGAGCGACTGGGTGAGATGGCGATGGTAGGCTCGCGGGGTGACGGTGGCTCTTCAGGCTCGGGCAGTTCCGCTCTTCAAACCGTCGCGGGATGGAGGCAGGGCTCTTTCCCCCAAGGTCATTGTTGGTGGCATCACGTGCCCAGAGGACACCAGGCCGTGTTGAATTAGATCTGCCTTGGAGACCGTTCACACACAGGTCAGGAGCTGTGGACGGCTTAAGCACGAGCGACCGAGACGCTGGACAGCGGTGGACAACATAGAACTGTGAGCCCGGCATAGAGTGGTGGTGCGTTAAGGCGAAATGTGATGGCGCCTTTAAGTTCTGTGAGCTGGAGCACATCGCCTTGCCGACCTGCGGCACGATGCATGAGACCTTGTCTCGACCAGAATTGTTTGCTAGAGAGCGCCGGGTTAGGACCGCGCCTGCTGAAGAGGCTCGAGGGACGCACTGTCTGGTGCGTCCACTTACCGCGTTGACCCGCTGTTGTCCGCCTGCTGCGTGTGCAGGTGTGACATCGCTACGAGCCTCCCCGATCGAGCTCCGTGTGAGCCTCGAGTTGTTGACGGGCAACACGCGTGGAACGTTCACGACCGCGGTTCCACATGCTCTCGCGCATGGTCCGAGTGCAGTGAAACAGATGGGAAGAACAGCGCCAGTGCCATTCACGCAGTGGCCGCGAGAGCTGACACAATGACGTGGGACGAAGCAGCGCGTCGCTGCAGGGGTTACGGCGACCTCGGGGTGTTGAGACCGAGAGCTGGCTAGGCAGGTGTTGAAATGAAGATACTCGCGCGAAACCATCCTTGTCGAGTTTTGAAGAAGCCACCCAGAAGAGTCAGCGTGCGGACGCAGGCATCGCACTTGAGTCTACAGCGCATGAGGCATTTTACGCGTGATGCTTAGTTGCGCGGATGAACGATGCTCGTTGGACACTCTGAAACAACAGGTAATAGGCTCCGCCGAGGACGGAGGAAGGAGACGGGAGGCGACACGATGCGCGACATGGGAGCTTGTTCTTGTCTACCGAGGATCTCATGACAAGGCCGCGAGAAGTGTTCACACAAGTTTCATCGGTTCTTGATAGGGCAGTGGTCGGGGATCCAGAGCTAGTGCTATAAGGTGGCGCATCAGTGTGTCAGGAGACGAGGATCATCTGCGGCGACAGTCAGGGTGTGTGAGAGATAGCGAAGCTCGGAGGCTCAGGGAGGAGTGGAGGAGGAGGATGCGGTAGTCTCCTAGACACCGAGTGATAAACGACACGAGGCCAGTGATCGCATGTGAAAGAGGTTGGGGAATTTGAGGCGGAGGGGAAGATGAGGGAAGATCCGTTTTGCTGTGCCACCTCGACTCGCCAGAGGCCTTGAGGAAGATCGCAGCGCCTGCATGTGCCTCTCAACCGTGAGGTGCTTGGATGCCTCCTTTCTCCTGTCTGATCCTTTCAATTAAGGCGCATCAAAAAGTGAATACAGTCCATTTACTAGGGTGGCACTACCGCTCCTGGAATCCCGGTGACGAAAAGACAAAAATCATCGCATTGCCTGTCCACCCACCAAATGGGAGTCGTCCAGGGTGTAATAAATGCAGGAGAGAATGGAGACCTTGCGGAGCGTTGTCAAATCTGGAGACATCTGTTTCAGTTGCTGGTCTATCACGGTTGCCCCAAATGGTCAACGGTGGGAACTAACATCAGCGACGAGACGCCGAACAGTTAGAGTGCGCAGATGTCAGCGCGTAGCGGCAGCAGCAGGCAAGGTTGGCAGAAGCTATGGGTGGACCTCTGGCAATCTTTGGTTTACCGATCCCGTCACCAAGACGAATGCAATGCAGGGCACACATCGCAACGAGACACATGAGCTCTCGTGTAGACGATGATAGGTGGCCGACTTGTGAGACTCTGCGTAGTTCCAAGACGCACCCGCGTGTCTTTTCGGCGATGTGTTCCGGACCGGAATAGACTTTCGTGGGTGATCCAAAAGATGGAAAAGGAAGGACCCGAGCTGGCTCGTAACGCCATAGTGGTGGCTTGGTCTGCCAGCAGCCAGGTTCGCATATGCTGGACAGGCCATTTGCAAGCACACAGGGAGGAGTCCTATTAGCAGACAAAGCATCGCGTCTTCCAGAGATAGACTGTGGATCGTTCGACTTTCATCAAGATGGTAGTAGGCAATGACGTACGCGTCTGAGATGATTGTTGTGGCGCTCCGCAATTGCGAGGTAGCCGATTAGTTCGAGTCGCTATCTTCACATTCAGCCGTTGGGTGCCAAACAGAAATGGTTCCTCTTGAATAAACTTTTTTTGTTAAGATTCATTTCTTACTGCAATTTTTATTCTCTTTTTCCCAACAGTTCATTTTGCTGTTTTGCTTGTGAGTACGACTGTAAAAGGAAGCAAGGTTTACATGACAACACCGTCATTCGCATGGTTCACATTATGACTTGGAAGTGTTTCGCCATTGTCGCTGTATGGTGTGTTGATGGAGAAACTATGGCGTGTGAGAGGAAGACAGCGTAGTATGGCTATGCCATTGCGCGGAACAGAGATGTGTTGGCTTCTAAGGTGGCATTTCTCCCTCACAATTCATTATTAGTGGCTGAGGTAAGTCATATTTATGTGTAAGTATTTTTGGGGGTGCATGTAGCTGTGAGATTGCTGGCTCTCACATGTAAGCATGGTGCCTGTTTGTAACGAAAGTGTGTGCATCTCTCTAAGTGCAGCCGGCGTGTCTGTTCACCGCTCGCAATTTTAACATTGCGTGAGAGTGTCCGATTTTTATAATTTTTTGGGTCATGCTGCTTTGAAATTGCAGGCAATATACAGGTTCCGTATTATAAAAGAAATGTAAGTAGCTACGTAACTCAAGACATCTTGTGTTGATCAGCACAGTGGACGACAAATTGGCCTCTAGGCGTCAAAGCTGGTTGTGTGATCGTTTGCGGGGGCAGTTTCGCTGTGATATGAGCTAGTTGAAATCACAGAGTGGCTATTTGTATGAGGAGGCTATGATCAGCCGTTTTACGACAATTTGATCTTGCAGCGAATTGCTCCATTAGTGGCTCTAAGGGTCATGCTTTGAAGTCGTCTGTAGGGGCCGTGGTGTTATATTGTTTGCCTGGACCGTAGTAGAACCTTCCAGGGCCTATTCTAGAAGAGAAGATGTTTTTTTGCGACATATAAAGCAGAAAAGTTGTGTCTCAATCGCCAGATTTTCAAAGGTGGGCACTGAAAGGGCGTGATGGTGCTGTCGCAGAGAAACAGGAATCGGTAGGGACAATGTTATTGGACACATATTGCTAAAAAAATGATTGTTTTTGCAAGAGATCTTCTAACCTAGCTATCAATCCTGTATTGAGACAACCCCTTTAATACACTGAAAAAATAGAAACAAAGGACCGTGGTATTCCATCCTAGTTTGAGAAACTGTGTGTTTCATAGAGAGTTAACGTTGTGACTAAAAAAAACTTGCATGTAGACGAAGACATAGACCTGTTAAGAAAACTAGATTCGCGTCATGAATTGTCAAGGGCGAGTAGGAAACTCCTTGACCAGTGCTATGTTATTCAGAGTACATTGGAGTATGGAGGTATGGACAGAGAACAAAGTACAGAGAACCAGTGCTCCTCCAGAGCACGTTTGAGTAAAATGAGCAAAAGAATGCCAAGATAAAGGGCACCTGGGTGTAAACGTGAGGAGCGGTTAACCGAGAGTACTTTCTCAAAGTGAGCTCTCAGAGTTGAGTGCAACAACTGCATACGAGGTGCAGGGCGTGGCTACCCCGGTAGTGTCGGTGCTGTATAGAGTGAAGGCTGTCGTTCTGACCAATTTGCCTTCTTCCGCACTCTGCTTCAGACACGACACAGTTTTCGTTTCTTCGTCATCTGGTGTTCTCGTTATTACTGACAGTTTCTAATTGAGAGTTACAGGACGCCAGCACTGGGCTATCTCAGCTCGACCCACCGTAACGGTGCCACCACCGCCCGTCCTATAATACTAGAAAAAGAAAACCCCCCCCCTGTCCCGGTTTATGCTCGCATAGTCCCATGACATGTAGTATTCACTTGTTCATATCACACTAAAACAAGTTGGTTGAGAGAGACAGAGACTCCTTTTTTCCGGGCGCGAGAGTCTAGAAATTCGGGAGGGGAGTGCCTTGCAGGTTTTGGGGCTCATGCTAGTGCCACTAGAGCCCATTTATAAGTCGAACTTACCGGCAGCTGAAACTAAATGCGTGTTGTGTGGTCTGAAGAACGTAGTCCTTTTACACGGCGACTATTTTAGAATTCTTTTGGGTTGGGATCATGCAGGTCTATGGTCGTGACCAGTGGAATCAGGATCAGGTATAGTTGTGAACGCTCCTCGGTGAATATAGGACAAAAGAATGTTTCGCGTTTGAACGACTCCTTTTGCGCGGGCGATCCTTGTGTGTCTAAATGTGGGGGGTCATGCAGGTTTTGGGCTCATGCTGTGGCCCATGGACAGGTATCGTCAATGGCCAGTGACTGAGAACTGAGAAAGTGGCTGGGTGTTGAATTGAAGAGATCACACTTTTTCCTAGGCAGACCTTTGTAAAGTGTTGCTGGGAGTGACATGCGACAGGTTTGGGGCTCATGATCTCTCTCTTGTGTTCTGCCCTACACGGTATCGGTTAGCTTGTTGGCTTGAGAGAGACGCGCCATTGAACTCCGCAAACCTGGCTCATGACCGCGCCGACTATCGTTGAAGAAGACAGTGCAGGAAAAGAAGTGCAGTCTTTCAACCCGACCGAGTTTAGTTTGTGAAACTGGGATGTTGAGGGTATACGTGTACCTGGGCCACGCAGCATGAGGCCCTCTCATATCCCGGGCTACGTGACCCCCACTGTGTGTTGTCAAATGAGTGCGCGGAAAAAAGGTAGCCTTTTTCCAACCCACCATTTTAGTTTCGACGTGAGACACTTAGACGTATATTACGTGTCCTGGCCACTAAGCATGAGACCAACTGCATGACACCTCGCACATTTAAAAAGTGCCAGGAGAAAAGGAGTCTTTACAACACCATTTTAGTTTCACTGGATACATGGACGGTATACTGTCCTGGACACAGGTCGCAGCATGCTCGCAGAGCGCCACTCCGTCATGACCCCCCACATTTGTAAGAAGACTAGTGCCGGAAAACAGGCGAGGTACGAATGCACCACCATTATTAGATTTGCGCAATTTGACTATACCTGTCCTGGGCCAGCAGCATTACCAGGGCCGGAGTGACAGTCGGTGCGGTTGAGATAAAGCCGCCGGCTGGCGTCGGTCGATGCTATAAGTCACCAGCCAGGGTGTGTATAATGCCACTGATGACGCAGAAACTGAAAATGTCGTGCTGAAGCGAGGCGAGGAAGCGGAAGTGTGAGGAACTCCAGCCTTCGCATCTATTACAGCAGTCAATACTGGGTAGTCGCTTGCCCCTCCCGTATGAGTGTGGACCATAATGAGACTTCACTTGAAAAAATACTGGGGTTAACGCTCTGTTTACAACCAGGGCCCTTTATCTTGGCATTCTTTTTCTCATTTTACTAACGTGCTGGAGGTGAAGATGGTCTTTGTACTTTGTTACTCTGTCCATGCTCAAACTCATATGTACTCGGACGTAACATAATCTGGTCAAGTTTTCTGTACTCCCTTGTACATAATTCAGAGGAATTTTTTTGATACTAAGCTATTTTGTACATGCAAGTTTTTTTAGTACTTTTATTGCTAGAAAACCACATTTTTAAAAAGATAGGATGGAATGCGCACCCTGTGTCTTATGGTTCATCTTTTTTTCATTGTATAAAGGGGTTGTCTCAATAGGTGTGGATTGAGATATAGCTGATGTTAGAGAGATCATTGCAAAAACAAGTTCATTTTGCAATATGTGTGCCATTAACCGTGTCCTTGCCACTGATTCATGATTTCTGATACACGGTGCACCATCACCTTGAGCCACCGTCGTTAGACCAACTTGTGAAGAACAGTTTTTGCGTAGAAACAACATTTTTTTAGAATCGGGAAGCTGTGTGAGCTGCATGTCACTAGGCAAAATGCCCCAAAATTCAAAGCATGACCCTTGAGGCCACTTTGTGATAGTTGTGAATTAGAACACGAAGAATTGATGTGAGAACGAACGCATGATTTTTAGAAATAGGACGCCTGTCGGTGTAGCTGCCTGTCACTGCAAAATGCCCCAAAAATGTCAAAGAGTGATCTCCCTTTGAGCCACTATTGGTCAATTGTGAAGAAGCTGTTGATCGTCTCGTTGTAGAAACAACCGATGTGTGTTTATAAGTAAGGCCTTGTAGATGGCTGCATTTCGCAAAAGCGAGCATTACCCAAAAAAAATTATAAAGATGTTGACGTCTCTCTAAGGAACCAGATAAGGTTAAAAGATGAGTGAGGGTGGGGCGGAATGCTGCTTCACTATAGACATCGCCCCATTGTCTGTTACAAAGGGACCTAATGTCGTTATTGCGTAGCTCGTCAGCTACATGACACCAAAAAAATCTATAATAAAAATAGACTTTCTCAGCCCACATAATTAAAAATTGTGAGGGAGAAATGCCACTTAGAAGAAAGCCACATTTCTGTTCGCCAAAGAGACCCATGATTATTGCTGCTAGTCCACAGCAACATGGACCTCAAGAACATTGACAATGCGATCTAGACCTCTTGAGAGATAGAAAGTGCTAGGTAGTATGGGATAATGACGAGGTGTTGTCATGAATCCTTTGACTGTCTTTTACAGTCTGCGTGCACAGGCAAACACCCTCAGCAGTAATGAGTAACTGTAGTGGAAAAGAGTTAATCGCAAAAATTGCGCTTGTAAGAGTTCGATCAGTTTAAAAAAAAGTTTTTCAAGAGGACCATTTCTGTTTTGGAAAAGGAATGTGAAGTAGATCGGGGCAAGATGATTAGAATCAGGTGACCTCGGCAATTGGGGACACAAAACATGCATGATCACATGCCTGGATTCATACTTGATGAAGTCAAACGATCCACATTATCTGTGGGAAGCCGGGCGTGTTGTCGGCTACATGCACTCCTCCTAGGCTCGTGCTGAGAGGTGCCGTCAGTTATGACGGCTGGCTGTGGGCAGGGACAACCACCTCTATGGCGTGCGACGCCAGCTCGGGCCGGATCCCCGCGACCGCCAGCGACGCCCCGATTTCTGGAACACGACCAAGGAGCGGTGGCACAGCCGGGGTCCTGGACCACGCCGCAGACGCCCGTGAAAAGGCTCCGGAGCGGGGGCAACAGCCGGCGTCCTGGCCCGGCCAGCGAGCCCAGCCAGCTTGTGGCACCAAGCGAGGAGATGCCGGGCGCGCACAGCCGGGTCCGCGGTGCAGAGCGTCACGCTGAACCCTGTAGGAGGAGGAGCGCCCGCCGCGCGGCACTGCCGGGGTCCCAGGGCCCGCACGCCCCGTGCAGCCCCTCCGTGAACAGAAGGCTACGGAGCAGGTGGGCCCATCTGCCAAGGGTCCTGGCCTGCGCCCGCACCGCGAAAGCGGGCGAACAGAAGAAGGCGCGGGCAGCGGCACAGCCGGTCCCCCAAGCGGCGCCGAGCGGTGAAACAGAAGGCTGCGGGAGCGCCACTCTGCCCCGGTTCTGGCGCTCGAGCGACCCGTGTTGAACAGAAGAAGGGTCCCCAGCGCGGGAGGGAACAGCCGGGTCACTCGGCCGCGCAAGCTATCGCAACCAGGCATGCCGCTACAGACGAAGCCCGAGGGGGGCCACCACGCCGGGTCCCTCCCACGGGCCGCGACGCTACGCACGCTGAACAGGCAGGCAGCGCCCCCGGACCGCCGGGCACAGCCGGGTCCCTGAGCCCGCCGCGGAGCCCAGTGGAACAGAAGGGCCGCGGGGCGCCACACAGCCGGCGTCCTCGGGCCCGAGCCGTGAACACGAACGGAGGGAGACGCGGGGGCACCAGGCACGGGGGTCTGGCCCTCTCCGCGCAGCGCCGACCGAGAGCCGTGAACAGAAGGAGGAGCGGGGGCACAGCCGGGTCCTGGGCGAGCGTGAACAGCCATGCGAACCGGCCCACAGTGAGCGCAAACTGGCGGGTCCTGGGCCGGCCGAGCGTGAACACCGCATAGGGAGCCGCGGGGCGCACATCCGGGTCGGGCACGACCCAACCCCCCCCGGCGGGGGAGCGTGAAACAGGAGGAAAAGGAGCACGCGGGGCACCAGCCTGGGTCCCCGCCCGGCTCCCCTCCCCCCGAGCCCACCATACAGCGAGCGGTGGTGATAACAAGGAGGAGGAAGCCGGGCCCGGGACCTACAGGCCGGCGGTCCTCGGAGCTGGGCCGGAAAGACAGCCGCGCTTACTCTACTACAATCGTGAACAGAGGAACCAAGGACGCGGGCGGCACTGACGGATCCTGGCGCGGAGACGCGTCCATGACCGTTGAACAGATAGGTGGGAGCGCTAGCCACCCGGGGACACATAGCCGCGGTCCTGGTCGCAGCCCGCAGCCTCGTCAGAACCAGAAGGAGGGCCCGCGAGCGCCGGCACCCGGCGCACACAGCCCCCGGAGTCAATTGGCCCGCCCGTGCGTGTGAACACGTTGGGACGAGCGGGGCCGGCCACACGCCCGCGGCTTACTCCCCTGGCGCAGACGCCCCACTCTTCGCTGAACAGAAGAAGGAGCGGGCGGCGGCCCACAGCGGCCCAAGTCCGTGCGCCCCCTCCCGTGTCGCTCGCGAGCCGTGTATCGAGAAGGACGAGGGCGCGCCACAGCGGGTACTGCGGCGAGCGTGAACAGCACAAGGAGCGATCAGAGGACGGGCACGGGGGGCACCAGCCGGGGTCGCCTGGCCCCCCGAAGAGCGCGGGTCGTGAAAGTACGGAGGAAGCCGGGGGGCACTGCCCGGACCTCACTGGCCCGCACCGCGACTGACCCCGTGAACGCAGGCACGGAAAGGGACGCGCGGCCGGCGGGCGGGCACAGCCGGGTTTCCCTGCGGCGACGCAATTGAACAGACCAGGAGGAGCCGGGGCACAGGCCCGGGTCCCCTGGCGCCAGAGACGTGATGTACACGATCAGGCGAGGAGCGGGGTGCCACCAGCCGCTGGTCCCGGCCCCGCGGACCGCAGCCTTTGAACAGAAGGCAGGAACCGGCCAGGGCGGCAACAGCCGGCCGGGCTCATGGGCGAGCAGTGACAACAGTGATAGGACCCAGCCGCGGCGGCACAGCCCCGGGTCCCTGGCGCGAAGCTGTGAAACAGAAGGAGGAGCGACGGCCCCGCCGGGGCACCAGCCCGCGCGCGGTCCGGCGGCCGCGGTAGCTGTGCAACACGAGAGCGGAAAGGCAAGCGGGGGCAATGCCGGGCACCTGCCCATGCGAGCCCGTGAAAAGGAGGGAGCGGGGCGCACAGCGGCGTCTCTGGGCACGAGCCTCGTGGAACTGGAGGTAAGGGGGCTCCCAGCGGGTCACCCTGGCGCGTGCCCCCCGTTGTTGCAACAGGAGGACCGCGGCCGAGGCACCAGCCCCGGGGTCCTGGTCAGAGCCCGCCCCCCGCCCGGTGCATACAGGCGCGAGCGGGCGGCCACAGCCGGGTCCTGGCTCCGACGGCCCACGTGTGAACAGAAGGAATGCGGCGGGCACCAGCGGCGTCCCTCCGGCCGCTGAAGCGTGAACGCAGAAGGAGGAGCGGGCGAGCTCTCAGCCGCGAGTCCCTCGGCCGCCAATATACGAGCGCACCGTAGAAACAGGAGGAGGCACGCGGGGCACAAGCCCGGCGTCCGGGCGCGGTGGGCTTGAACCACGGAAGGTGCTCACGCGCGCGGCTACCAGCCCGGGGCTCTAGGCACCACGCGCGAGCTCCCCCGCCCTCCTGTTGGATAGACAGGAGGAGCGGGACGGCACCAGCCCGGGTCTGGCCCCCATGCCCGAACGCGGTGAACGAGAAGGAGCGGGGGCACAGCCGCGGTCCTGGGCACCCTGCGAGCGTTGACAGGAGGACGCCGGGGGCACAGCAGTGCGGTCCTGGGCAAGCCACCCGTGTGAACAGAAGAAGGCTGCGGGGGGGCACCCCAGCGGGTCCGTGTGGGGACGAGCAGCCGTGATCTGGAGGAGCGGGCGGCACCAGCCGGGTCCTGGGCCGAGCCCGTGAAAAAGGGGACGCGGGCGGCACACCGGCCGGGGTCCCTGGGCCGCGAGCCGTGAAAGGAGGAAGGAGCCACCCGGGGGGCGGGCTCAGCCGCGGTATCATGGCCCGCGAGCACCCCGTGCAAACCAGGAGGACGCGCGGGGCCAACTGCCCGGGTCGGGGCGAGCCCCGCCTGTGAAAAGAAGAAAAGGAGCGGGGCGGCACAGCCCGGGTCCCAGGGCGAGCCCGTGAACAGAGAAGGAGCGGCCGGGCCCAGCCAGGGTTCACTGGGCGAGCACCCGTCGTGAACCGCCCCACGGAGCAAAGCAGGGGCACAGCCCGGGCCTGGCCCCCCGCCGAGCCCCCTCCCGTAACAGAAGGAGCGGGGGGCGGGCCCGCGCGTCCTGCGGCCGAGCGTGAAACAGAACGGAGGACGCGGGCGGCACTGCCCAGGGTCCTGCGCCCGCCGAGCCCGTGAACAGCAGAAGGAGTCGAGTGGGACAGCAGGTCCTGGAGCGAGCGTGAACTGCGCCGGGTAGGCGGCACTGGGCACAGCCGCGGTCCCGGGGCGAGCCCGAACATCGTGAACAGAAAGCAAGGAGCGGGGGCACAGGCCCGGGTCGGAGTCTCGGTCTGTGAACAGACAGGGAGCGGGGGCACAGCAGCGTTCCTGGCCGCGCCCCGCAGCCGTCCCGCGAGCCGTGAACAGAAGGAGGAGCCGGGGGCACAGCCGGCGCGTCCGGGGGCCCGCCGAGCGTGAACAGCCGAGACGAGCGCAGGCCGGAGGCAAAGCGACCGGGTCCTGGGCGACGCCCGTGACTCAGCGAGAGGAGGTCCCGCCGTCCGGGGGCACAGCCGGGTCCTGGGCGAGCGTGAACAGAAGGAGGAGCGGGGGCTCAGCGGGGTCCTGTGCGTGCGTGAACAGCAGTAGTAGCGGGGGCACAAGCCCCGGAAGGTACGGGCCCCGGAGGCGATGTGAACACGAAGGACCGGACAGGCGCGGGCGCGGCACAGTCCGGGTCCTGGACGCGAGCGTGAACAGCAGGAGGCAGTGGCCGTCGGGGCACTAAGCCGGGTCCCATGGGCGGAGCTGGATGAAACAGCAAAGGTGCTGGGGGCACTGCCGGGTCCCGGCGGCGCGCCGAGCGTGAAACAGAAGTAGCGGCGGGGCACAGGCCGCGGGGTCCTAGGGCTGAGCGCTGTGAAACAGAAGGAGGAGCGGTGCGGCACTCAGCCGGGTCCGGTGCGAGCCCGTGAACACGAAGGCAGGACTGCGGGGCACCAGCCGGGTCCTGGGCGAGCGTGAACAGAAGGAGGAGCGGGGGCACAGCCGGGTCCTGGGCGAGCCCGTGAAACAGGAGGAGACGGGCGGCTCCAGGGCCCCGCGGGTCCTGGGCGAGCCGTGACACAGGAGGAGCCCGGGGGCACAGCCGGGTACCCCTGCGGCGAGCGTTTGTGAACACGAAGAAGGAAGGGCTGGGGGCACAGCCGGGTACTGGGGCGAGCCCCTGTTTGCAACAGAAGGTGCGGGGGGCACAGCCGGGTCCGGGACGAGCGTGAACAGAAGGAGGAGCGGGGGCACAGCCGGGTCCGGGGCGAGCGTGATATCGGAGGCCACGCGGGGGCCACAGACGGGGCTCTCTCGGCCCTGCCACGAGCACCGTTGTGAACAGAAGAAGCTAGGCAGCCGGGCGCCGGCACAACGCCCGGGGGGGTCATGAGCAGCGCGGTGCCCCAGGTGAACAGACTGACACGGAGCGGGGGCAAAGCAGGGGGTCCCGGGCGGCGCTGACCCCTCGTGCGGCAACAGGACGGAAGCGGCGGCGCACAGGCCGGGTCCTGGCCTCGAGCAAGTGAACAGGACGGCACGGCCGCCAGGCACGCGGGTCCCCGACGGCCGGCCCGAGCGTTGAACAGACAGCGCAGGAGCCGGCGGGCACCAGCAGGGGGGTCCACCGGTCCTGGACCGCCCCGAGCCGTGAACAGAAGGAGGCGGGGGCTCCAGCCCGGGTTTCTGCGGCGAGCCCGGAGTGGTGTACAGGCTGCGCACGCAAGCGGGGCGCACTGCAGGGTCCCGGGGGCTGAGCCTCCGGTTTGCAAACGGACAGTGCCGCAGCCGCGGGGCACGCACGGGCTCCCTGGGCGAGCGTGACACACGGAGGAGCGGGGGACCAGCGGGTCCGGCCGCCCGCGCCGGACGCGTTGACAGGACGCGACCGCGGGGGCGCAGCGGCGTCCGGGCAGCGGAACCGACGCGAAGCGTGGATACAGAACAGACACGGAGCGAGCGCGGCACAGCCGGGTCCGGCGCCCCCCCCCTACGCGGCGAGCCTCGTTGACAGAGAGGCCCAAAGGCGAGGCGCCGGGCGTTGCCCCCAGAGAGGCCAAAGGCGCACGGGGGCCGGGCGTTGACCCAGAGGGGCCCAAAGGCGCAGGGGCCCCGGGCTTGCCCCCCAGAGGGGCCCAAAAAAGGCGCCGGGGGGCCCGAAAAACCCAGAAAAGGAAAAAAGGCGCCGCGCCGGGCTTTGGGCCCAGGGGGCCAAAGGGGGCCGCGCCGGGGGGTTGGGGCCCCAGAGAGGCCAAAGGGCCGGCCGGGGGGTTGCCCCAGAGAGGCCAAAGGCGGGGCGCGGGCTTTTTGACCCAAAGAGGGGGCCAAAGGGGGCCGGCGCCGGCGTTGCCCCAGAGGGGGAAAAAAGGCGCAGGCCGGGGCGTTGACCCAGGGGCCCAAAAAGGCCCCGGCCCCGGGCGGTTGGGCCCCAGGGCCAAAGGGCAGGGCCCGGGGGGTTGCCCAGGGAGGCAAAGGCAGCCGGGCTTGGCCCCGGGAAAATTTGGAGGAGGCCCGGGCGTTGCCCCAGAGGGGCCCCAAAAGGGCACGGGGCCGGGCGTTGACCCAGGGAGGCCAAAGGCGCACGCGCCGGGCGTTGCCCCAGGGGGGCCCAAAAGGGCCCGCACGGGCCGGGCGTTGACCCAGGGGGGCCCAAAAAGGGCGCACCCCCGGGGGAAAAGGTTAAACCCAGAGGGGGAAAAAAGGGCGCACGGGGGGCCGAGCGTTGACCCAGGGGGGAAAAAAGGGGAACGCCCCCGAGCGTTGCCCCAGGGGGAAGGGCGAACGCGCCGGCGTTGACCCAGGGGGGCCCAAAAGGGGCGCACCGCCGAGCGTTGCCCCCAGGGAGGCCAAAGGCGCACGGGGCCGAGCGTTGACCCGGGAGAGGCCAAAGGCGCACGCCCGGGGCGGGGGGACCCAGGAGGCCAAAGGCGCCCGCGCCCGAGCTTTGGGAAACCCAGAAGGAAAAAAGGCGAAACGCGGGGCCCTTTTTTGCCCAGAGAGGAAAAAGGCCCCACGCGCGGCCGTTGCCGAGAGGCCAAAGGCGCCCCCCCCCCCCGAGCGTTGACCCAGAGGGGCCCAAAGGCGCACGCCCCGAGCGTTGACCCGGGAGGGGCCCAAAGGCGCAGGGCCCCAAAGCTTTAAACCCAGGGGGCCCAAAGGGGCGAAGGGCGCCAAAGCGTTCCCCGGGAGAGGCCAAAGGCGCAGCGCCGACGTTGACCCGAGAGGCCAAAGGCGCACGCGCCGACCCTTTGCCCCAAAAGGGAAAGGGAGGCCCAAAGGCCCGGCGTTCCGCCGAGCGTTGCCCCAAGTGATTGAAAAAGGTTTCGTATCTTATAGAAGGTCGGCATAATACAACAAAAACCCCAAATTAAAGGAGCAGTGAGCTGCAGTACAGCATAGCCACATACATTTCCCTTTGCAAAAGGGTTTCGGCCCATTAAATTTTTAAAAACCTTTTGCCACATTTCAGGTTTCCCAAAACTTAAGTTTTTAAAATTTTTTAATTTGGGTGAAGTTTTTAAACGACAAGTGGGTTCCCAATTGTAAAGGGGAATAAAATTTTTTTGGGGATTTTAAACTTTTGTAAAAAAAAAAACTGAAAGTGGGGCATGAGTATTATTCGACCCCTTTTTTTTTTCATGCAGAAAACTCCCTCCGGAAGTTCGTGGGATCTTGAATGACCCAATGTTGCCCCTAAATGACGGATGTGATGAAAATTTTAATCCACTGTGTTTAATCAATTTCTCCGTTAAATGCCCCTGCTCTTTGTTAGTCTCAGGGTTCTTTTTTTAAAGCGCAGAGAGCATCTTTGAAGCCCAAGGAAACCCCAAGGCAGGTCGGGTGATATTTGGTTAGGGAGAAGTTTAAGGGGTTTTGGATACAAAAAAAATTTTCCCAAACTTTAAACACCCCAAAGGAGCGTGTGAAAGGGATCTTTATTAAAAAGGAAAGGGAGTTTTCGGGCCCCTTTGAAAATCTACCAAGAACCGGCCGCCCCTCTAAACTTTCATTTTCAAAAAAGGGAAAAGACTGATCAGAGATGCGCCAAGAGGCCCCCTGATCACTTTTGGAGGGGAACTACAGAAAACCTACAGATGAGGTGGGAGAGTTGTAAATAGGACAAAAAATCAGTCACTGCAAAAAAATCGGGCCTTTGGGGGAAAGGGGTGGAAAAAGGAAAAAAGCCTTTTTCTCAAAGATATCCATAAAAATTTGGGTTTTTAAAGTTGCCAACCCCCGCCTGGGGGACCCCCAAAAATTTGGAAAAAAAAGGGGGCCGCCGGGGGAGACACCAAACATGGGGAAAGGGAAGGGGCTGCCTGGAAAAACCCAAACCCGGGGAAAGGGAAGGGGCCGTCGGGAAAACACCAAACGGGGAAAAAGGGGGGCCCTTTTTGGAAAACCCCCAAAACATGTGGAAAAAAAGGGGCCGCCGGGGAAAACACCAAACATGGGGGAAGGGGGGGGGCCCCCCGGGGAGACCCCCAAAACATGGGGAAAAGAGGGGTTGCCGGGGGAGACCCCAAAAACCATGTGGAAAAAGGGGTCCCCCGGGGAGACCCCCAAACCCAAATGTGGAAAAAGGGGTCCGCCTGGGAGACACCAAACCATGGGGAAGAAGGGCCCGCCTGGGGGGAACCCCAAAACCATGGGGAAAGGAAGGGTTTCCGCCTGGGAGACACCAAACCATGTGGAAGAAGGGGCCCGCCTGGGAGAGGCCAAACATGTGGAAAAAGGGGGCCGCCTGGGAAAAAAAAACCACCCAAAACCCTGGGGAAAAGGGGTGCCCTGGTCATATAAAACCAAATCCAATTTTTGGCCACAATGAAAAGGGTATTTTTTGGCAAAAAAAGCAAAAACAGCTCACCCCCCCTAAACCCCCCAAATCCCCCTGTCACCAATGGTGGGGGGCATCGGGGTTTGGGGCTTTTCTTCAGCAGGGACGGGGAAAGATGGTTACAATTGTTTGGAAGATGGATGGACCCAAAGTACAGGCCATTCTGGAAAAAAAAAACCTGTTCGAGTCGCAAAAGAGCTGGGGATGGGACGGAGATTTTTTTTCCCAACAAGAAATGACCCCAAAACATAAAGCAAAATCTACAATGGAAGGTTCACAAATAACCATTTTCCCAGGTGTTTAAATGGCCGAGACATTTTCCAGCCCCGAATCCAATGGAGAATCTGTGGAAAGAGCTGAAAATGTGTTCCCCAAAGTTTCCCCATCCAACCTCACTGATTTCCAGCTGTTCAAAAAAAGCTCTCCACCCAACCTCACTGAGCCCCCAAGCTGCTCACAAACCCCTTCCACCCAAACCCTTTCCACTGAGCCCCAGCTGTTCACAAACGCTCCCCAAACCCCAAAACCTAAATGAGCTCCAGCTGTGAAACAAAAGGCTCCCCCTCCAACCTCCCCCAGCTCCGCTTTTGAAACAAACGCTCTCCCCCAACCCGCCGAGCCCCAAAGCTGTGCACAAACGCTCTCCCTCCAACCTCGCCGAGCTCCAGTGTGCACAAAAACCTTTTCCCTCCAACCTACCGAGCTCCAGCGGGTGAAAAACGCTCCCCCCAAACCTCGCCGAGCCCCAGCTGTTCCCCAAACGCTTCCTCCAACCTCCCGAGCTCCAGTTTCCCCAAACGTCTCCCCCAACCTCCCCTGAGCTCCACCCTTTCCACAACGCTCCCCCTTTCCAAAACCTCACTGAGCCCGGGTTGTTTCACAAAACCTCCCCCTTCCAAAAACCTCCCGAGCCCCAAGCTTTTCACAAACGTTTCTCCTCCAACCCCCCGGGGGCTAAAGCGGGCCAAAAAACCTCTCCCCCCAAACCTCCGAGCCCCAGCTTTTCCCAAAAACGTCCCCCCCAAACCCTCCCGGCTCCAGCTTTCAAAAACGTCTCCACCCCAACCCCACTGAGCCCCAGGTTCCCCCAAACGCTTCCCCCCAACCTCACTGAGCTCAGCTGTTCCCCAAAGCTTTCCATCCAACCTCACTGAGCTCCAGCTTTCACAAAGCTCCCCAAATCCAACCTCACTGAGTCCGCTTTTCACAAACGCTCTCCATCCAACCTCACTGAGTCCAGCCTTAAAAAAAAGCTCCCAAAAAACCCCCACTGAGTTTCCCAAGTTTTCAAAAAACGCTCTCCACCCAAACCTCACTAGCTCCACCCTTTTCCAAAACGCTCCCCAAACCAACCTAAATGAGTCCAGTGCTCACAAAGTTCCATCCAACCCTCACTGGGGCTCCAGTTTTCCCCACAAACGCTTCCACCCCAACCTAAACTGGCCCCCCACCCTGTTCAAACCCCTCTCCCACCCAAAACCTCATTGAGCTCCAGCTGCCCCAAAAACCCCTTCCACCCAAACCCTTTAAGGGAGCTCCAGCTTTTCACAAACGCTCTCCTTTCCAAAACCTTTCACGACCCTCCAGTGTTAACAAACGCTCCCACTCCAACCCCCACTGGGGCCCCCTTTCCCAAAACCGTTCACCAAAAGGCCCCTCCCCCAAAAACCCCCACCCCCTCACTGAGCCCCAGCTGCTCCAAAAAGTCTCTTCCCCCTCCTGAGCTCCAGCTGCTCACAAACGCTTCCACCCAACCCTCATGACCCTCCGGGGCTCAAAAAAACGTTTCCCCATCAACCCATTTGAGCCCCAAGCTGCTCCCCCAAACGCTCCCCACCCAAAATCACTGAGCCCCAGCTGCTCAAAAAAGCTCTCCATCCCAACCCTCACTAAAGCTCCACCCCTGTTCCCCACCAAAGGCTCCGCCGTTCACAAACGCTCTCCATCCAACCTCACGGGAGCCCCCAGATTTTTCACAAACGCTCTCCACCAACCTCACTGACCCTCCAGCTGTTCAAAAAAACGCTCCCCACCCAAACCCTTTCCCCCCCCCCCTGAGCCCCAGCTGCTCACAAACCTCTCCATCCAACCCCCACTGAGCCCAGTGTTCACAAAACGCTCCCCTTTCCAACCTCATGAGCTCCACCCGTTCACAAACGCCCCTCCCCCAACCTAAATGAGCTCCAGCTGCTCACAAACCTCTCCACCCAAAACCTCATGAGCCCCAAAGGGCTGTTCACAAACGTCTCCATCCAACCCCCACTGGGGCCCCAGCTGCCCCGGGGGCCCATAAAATTTTTCATCCCCCAGTCCCAAAAACGTTCCACCCCATAAAACTTTTAAAGCTGAAAAATTAAAACCAAAAGGTTTGGGGGGCGACAAAGTTTTACTGAAGGGGCCAAATTTTCCACCCCCATTTTCCCCTTTTTTTAAAAAAAAAAAAAAAAAAAAAAAAAAAAAAACAAAGAAAAAAGCAAAAAAAAAAAAAAAAAAAAAAAAAAAAAAAAAAAAAAATTATTTTTTTTATTTTTTTTTTTTTTTTTTTTTTTTTTTTTTTTTTTTTTTTTTTTTTTTTTTTTTTACAACAGTTCAAAAAAATCCCAAAAATTTTTCCACTTCACAATTGTGTCCCACTTGTTGGTTTATTCTTCACCAAAAAATTTTTAAAATTTTTTATCTTTATTTTTAAGCCTTTAAATGTGGCCCAAAAATTTTTAAAAGTTCAAGGGGGCAGAATTTCCTTGCAAGGCACCCTTTGATTAGTGGGGTTTCTGTTTTGGGTTTCTATAAAAAGGGTGTTGAATATAAATTTGGGGTTTAAACCCCCCCCTTGTTCCCCATTGATGGAAATTTTTCCTAAAGGGGTAGGGCCCTCTCTGCCATTTTCTGGAAAAAACCCCTCTAAAACACGCTTTCAGTTTTATAGTTGTGGCGACTGAGGTTGGGGGGGGTAGAAAAATACCCTTAAAAAAGGGAATGGTTAAAAATGTTATAGCAAATCCCGATGTGTTTTTTATGCCTTGATCTAGGAAACTCCTTGAAGCTGACCTTTTTTGTGAGTGATGATGGCGGGAGAGCTCTTCTGGTCATTTTTCCCCCGGCTTTGTTTTTGTGGGGAAAAAACAGGGGGGAAAAGCCTTTAGTTTGTCCCAGAAGAAAGGGGCCCGCCGTTTCCGGGGGGAGGAGATTTGGACTTGTGAGGGGCCCTCACTTTTCCCGCCCTTTGGGGGATAAAAAAGGGACGGGGGGACGCTGTCTTCATTTTAAAAACGAGGTAAAAGCCGTCCCGACGTTGTCCCTTTTGGAGGGCCCGGAAATCCCCCCTTATAAAATAGTGGTGTAAAAACCAACTGCATCTCTGTAAAAATGAAAAGCTTTTTCAACTTTTTAATTTTACAGGCAGTCCCCGCCCTTCCTTTCCCTCACTAGTTTCAAACGGGGGGGCTTTTGGGGCATGGGCTGGGCGGGGCTGACATAAAAACCTGAGTCATTTCCCCATAAAAACCGGGGCCAGCATGCCACGGGAAAACCAAAATTTAGATACAGAAAAATTTAGGTGAAAACCTTTTAAACCAAAGGGGGCCAAAAAGGCAAACAAATGTAAAAAGTTCCCTGCACTTTAAACCAAAAAACCAAAAAAAAACCCAAAAAATTTTTGGAGTTAAAATTTTAAAAAAATGTCCTGTTCCGACTTTACATACAAAATTTAAAATTGAACAAAACCCACGTCCCATCCTGTTTGGAACCCGGGGACTGACTGTACTTTAAGGGTATAAAATCTTCATCCCTTTTTGTATCTCTGTTTTCTTTTCCAAATTTAATAAGGGAACCCCTCTTGTTTACATTGGAGATATTAAACCTGTTCAAAGGTAGTCCTTTCTTTTAACTGGGAAAATTTAATTTCAGGGTTTTTTCTTTGTCACCTGCTCTGTGAGTAAAATAGCCCTTACCCCACTAAAACATTGTAAAAGATTAATCCTTTTTTTAGCTGGGAAGGGAAATGGAAGGGGGCCCTATCCCGTTTTAGACAGTGCTTGTGAGCTAAAAAGCCTGAACCAAACCCGAAAGATTCATTGTACATTGTAGTCCTGCTTTCAGTGAGAAGGAAGGGGAATTTTACTGATCCGGGCTAGACAAAGCTCTGTGAGCTAAATAGCCTGAAAAACCCAAAGCTGTTTTATTGTATATAAGGGTAAAACCCGCTTTTCCCCTGGAAGGGGGATATTTGCGTATAAGTCTTGAAGTTTCTCTGCAAAACTAAACTGTCTGGAAACCCCCGATTATATATTTTAACCCTTTGCCAGTCCTGCTCTTTTAAAGGGGAAGTAGTTTCAGTTGTTCCAGCCCAGACAATGTTGTGAGCTAAAAGTTCTTTGGAAAACCCCGACTTCACACTGTACATAGCTAATGCGGGTCTCAGGTGAGAAAATTTGGGGCAGCCCCGTGTTCGGTCTAAACACATCCGCAGCAAATGAAAAAATCTTTATTAGGTTTTCTACAGAGTATCAGTCTGAAGTCTAGAATGGATTTTTAAATTTTTTTCCACTTCTCAGCTGAGAGCGGGATAGCTATGTCAATGTATAGTCTGGAGTCCGGCTGTTTTGCTCCCCAGAGCAAATTTTCTAGAGTGGATACATTTGTGTTCACTCATCAGCTGAGAGCAGGGGCTAGCTATGTACAAAGGGATTGATTGACAATTTTAAATAGCTAGGCTTAAATTTTGTAACTAAAAGAGAAATGTCTGGACCCGGATACAAAATTTTATCCCGTTTCAGCTGAGACCAGGGGGGCTGTGTTTCAATGTATCAGTCTGGATTTTTTTTTGGGTGTTAGCTCACCAGGGATTGTTAGATGGATTTCAATTTGTATCCAAATTCTCAAATGAGGCCCGGACTAGTATGGTTTCAATGTATCAGTTGGGGTCCAGATGTTTTGGGTCACAGAGCATTGTCTAGACTTTTACAATTTTTTTTCACTTCTCAAAATGAGGACAGGGACCTTAAAAAAAAGGCTTAAAAGGTTTCAATGTTATTTCCCCGGGCTTTTTGGAAAAATTTTTCCAGTTTTTGGGTTTTGCTCACAGAGCATTGTCTAGAATTTATACAATTGTTTTTTCCAACTTATTTTTTTTGAAAAAGCGGGAACTTTTTTATGGCACGGGTCGTTAACAACTAAAAGCGTCCAAAAAATTGTTTTTTAGCTTACAGAGCATTGTTTGACTGGATACCAATTGCTTTTTTCCTCGTTTAGGGGCCGGTTTTGATATGTATAGGGTTTAATGGGAAAAAGGAAAAAAATTAAAAAAGATTGGGAAAACAAAACCAAATGTAAGTTGTAGAGCTTTTCATTGATTTCAGGGATTATCCTTTTGAAAGTACTTGGCCCGGTACTCCCTTTTTAAGGGGATTTGTTTTGTAATCTTGTCCTGAAAGTTTGGGGAAAGGGACCCAGGCAACCCTACACTTGTGTTTCCGATTTCCCAATTTTTTCAATCTTGGGTTTTAAAAAAATATTAAAATCCCACTGGCCCCAAAAATTAAAAAAAAAAAAAAAAAAGGGAAATTTAAACATTAAAAAAAACTCAAACGACTAGTTATATTTTATATGGCTGCCATTTTTGCCAAAAAGGTGATCTCCCGCTTTCTTTAGGGGTCCCCGATCAATAAGTCTGCAAAGGGGGTTTTCTCTGTTTTTTGGCGTTAAAATTATTACCCAGCTTTCCTGTATGTGGGTACCTCCTCCCTTTTCAGGTGCTGGGGGAAGTGCTTGGCACAAATTTGTCTTCTATTTTGGAAACCCGGGCTTTTTCATGACTTTTTTTGTCTCTACGATTTGGTTTTAGAAAGTTTAGAAATTAAAAACAGGTAAGCGCTGCAGATATATTATAACAGCCTTGCCCAAAAAAAATCAGGAAGGGGTCAAAATCTTTGACCACTTAAAGGGGTTGTTCATTTCATTAAAGGGCCCTTTAGGGAAAAGGGGCAGTGAAAACAAGCAACTTTGCAATTTTGGGTGTCATTTTTGCAAAAAATGTCTTGTTTTTTACTGTCTCCCCTTTCTTCTGTTTCTGGGAAACAAACTTCTCCCGTGCTGGGCGGATCCCTCCTCCTTTTATTTCAATGGCTGAGGCTCAACTAATTTACATTCTGTTGGCCCCCCCCCCCCCCCCCCCCCCCCCCCCCCCCCGGGTTTTATTCCCGGGGGCACGCATTCCTGCCTCTCTTACTCAAATAAAAGGGGCCGGGGGACAAATTTTATTTTTAAGCCACCCGTCCCCCCTTGAACTGCAGGCTGGTTATGTACAATGTATCAGTCTGGTTGTGTTCTGGGGAGCTTAAGGGTATGTTTCACAGGCCCCTTTAAATTTTGGGAAAGTATTGCGCTCCGCAATTTTGTCGTGTGTAAAAAAGGGGGCAGGGGGGGGGCCGGAACCCCTTTGACATTCATTATTTTTAGGCGTGTTTTTCTCTGTGAATAATTACATGTCACTTAAACCCCCCAGCTCAGCGTTTTGTGCGAGCAAAGGAAAAAGGGGACGTAATCCATAGTTCTCTATGGAACTGTGGATTTTTCCGTAATGGGCTGGGACGGATTTCAACTCGTAATTTTGCGGGGTACGGCCCAATTTTCAGATTGAAAAAACGCCCCAAAAAAAGCCCTTTTGAAAAATGGGCCCTTAAAAGCCAACCCCAAAAAAGTACATTGCAAAAACTTGTGATGCTCCCCAACTGAGGGAATTGTTTACAATTTTTATCCAGTCTTTCCCTTAAAAGGGGGAATTCAAAACCCGGGGTTATTGCCCCGAAAATTTTGGGGGGGCGGTTTCGCCCCCCAATTCGTGGCTTGCTGTGCAGCGGGGGGGGGGGCCCGGGGGGCTCGCCGGCCCATAGACAGTCATTACCAGCGGTGCGTACACGTCGTAAATAATTGACATGTCACTTTCTCCCCCCCCGGTATTCGTCCGAGCGGGGAGAGGAGACGGAATCCATAGTTCTTATGAAAACTGTGGTTTCCCCGTAATGGCTGGGGACAGTTTTTAGCTGTACTAAGCGCAAATAGGCTCGATAAGGCTGAAATCAGCCCCCAAATCGCCGTGTGAAAAAGCCCAAAACTTTGATTTACCCTTTATGTACTGTTTGTGCGTAGAAGTTTGAAGGATCCCTTTCAATCTTCAACACATTTGCCATGAGGCAGCCACACTCCAGAGAAATGTCACATGATAATAATAATAATCTTTATTTATATAGCGCCAACCTATTCCGCAGCACTTTACAATATAGAGGGAATAAGCACAGACAAATTCAGACATTACATTAAAAAAAAAGCTATGACAATGAGCACGAGATGTGGGGCCCCTTCGCAAGAGCTTCAATTTTGTCAATGATAAAAACAACATTTCTATTTAAAAAAAATGTGTGGAAAATAAAGTTTCCTGAATGTTACATATATTGCATGATTCAAAGGCAGGAAAATATCTATAGATCCCATTGCTTCCCCGCTAATTTTAGGATATGATGTGCAATAATATGTTGCAAGAGGAGCGCTGTCAGGGCAGTATGTGCAATACGTCTGTCGGGCCCGAATTAAATTTGATTAAAGAAAAAGGGGCCTGCTTATATGGAGCAAGATAAGAGCTTGTTGTGGCCGCTTCAGGTGTATGGGGCCCTGACATTATCTATGGCAGCCCTAGCCATATGCGCTCTTGTATACATATGGTTGACCCTTGTATATGGGTCCATATTAAGTGTTCATCTTCTTTCAGTGCCACCCCATACCAAGTTCACTGGACACAACAGGACTGCTCTGTGCTTAGCATCGCTCCGGCCTGTGCACCCGTCAAATCCCGAGGCGCCCTGCTGGCTCGCTTCTCCAGAGATGGACTGGTCCTAACCTTGGCATTAAACCAAAAAAACCCTAAGGTACCATGATAAGAAGCAGACCCCCCACCCCCCCACCCAACCAACCACATACAGCTGTGAGGTTTGTGGTGGGATCATGTTCTCTTCTCTTGCAGGAGACCTGTGTCCTCTTCATTAACACTATGAACTTCGTCACTGTGTGTGGCAGCTTGAGAGGTTGCGGCAGCAGGGATCAGACAATCCCAGCAAGTTTACTCAGGTCAGTAGGTACATTTTTTTCTGTTCTCTTATTAACTACTTGCTGACCGCCCACTGAGAGTCGGCTGTCAGCGATATCTGGGCTCTCCACTGAGAAGGCAGGGACGGTTTATTGCTATCCCTGCCTTCTTTACTGCTGTGTATACAACACTCAATGAGAGCTGTGTACACCGACAAGCAGGAAACCTCCCGACATCCCTGCTTCCCGGGGCTTGGCAATTAACCCTTTACTGACACAGGACATATGGGTACATCCTGCTGAGGTCCTATGTAATGGGCTTATTCGCTAAATCTGCTACATAGGAGGCTAA
>JAODAL010024567.1:0-60329 GCA_025379985.1 Phyllomedusa bahiana | reverse complement strand
TGCCAAATATAGTCCAATAAATCCATTATAGTCCAACAGAAAAATCTGTAGAAAAAACAAAAACACTACAAAAATCAAGACAGTACTAAACTCCATCTCCTGCTTCCCTTGAAGATCATGCATCATGCCTGCAGCTGATCTTCTGGGGAAAGGAGTTCAGATCACACAATATGATTATGGAGGTACAGGGGTACAGGTCATAGCTGGGGCTTAGTCCTCTGTTCTTCCCCACCCCTAGGAGATGGTGCATCTAAGCTATGGCCTGTACCCACTCTTCCACCCACGGGAAGTTTGTACAGAGGTGCTGGAAAAGTGAGGATTCTAAGATATTTTTTGTGCAAATTCTGTAGAGAGGAGTGAAGGCCTGAGAGAAATCAACATGGCGGTCTGGACCAGATGGAGAAAAAAAAGTTAAGTAAACGACTCATGATAGAAGACGTCACCTGTGAGCAGGGCCGCCATTAGGGGGGTACAGGCAGTACACCCGTATGGGGCCCGGAGGGTCTATGAAGCAAGGGGGGGGGCCCGCCCCCTTGCTCCGCAGAAATGTTAGAGAACATGCCATGTGTGGCGCCGCTGTGTACGACTGGGGCCCGGCGGCGCAGCGCTGCTCATAGAGCGAGGGGGTAGGGACGGGCGGCACTGTGTGCGGCTGGGGCCCTGCGGCGCAGCGCTGCTGAGAGAGCGGGGGAGGGGCGGGCGGCGCTGCAGGTGTGGTCACAGCTGCGCTGATTGACATGCGCAGAGCGCGCTCTACTTACTCCTCCTGCGCGCTGTGACCGGAGCAGGCAGGCCCTCTTCTTCCTCTGCCGGCAAGATGCGCGACGGCTAAGTCCATCAGTGAGACCACGCCCCCCATGGGCGGGGTTCACTGATTCGAATTGTCCCGCATCCCGCCATTGGGCAGAAGCCGTGCGGGCAGAGAGAGAGAGAGAAGGGCCCGGCTCCGGTTACAGCGCAGGAAAAGTAAGTTGATCAATCAATGTTAGCTGTTATTAGGAGTGCGGGCCCTCTCTCTCTAGGAGGGGGGCCTCACCCGGCCACCTGCTGCCTGGCTACCTGCCTTTCCACCCGGCCACCTGCTGCCTGGCTACCTGTCCTTGCACCTGGCCACCTGCCGCCTGGCTACCTGTCCTTGCACCCGGCCACCTGCATGGCTACCTGTCCTTGCACCCGGCCACCAGCCTGGCAACCTGTCCTGGCACCCGGCCAACTGCCTGGCTACCTGTCCTTGCACCCGGCCACATGCCTGGCTCCCTGACCTTGCACCCGGCCACCTGCCTGGCTACCTGTCCTTGCACCCGGCCACCTGCCTGGCTTCTGCCTTTCCGCCCGGCCCACTGCCTTGCTACCTGCCCTTCCACCCGGCCTCCTGCCTGGCTACCCGGGCCTTCACCCGGCCTCCTGCCTGGCTACCTGCCTTTCCACCCGGCCTCCTGCCTGGCTACCTGCCTTTCCACCCGGCCTCCTGCCTGGCTACCTGCCCTTCTACCCGGCCTCCTGCCTGGCTACCTGCCCTTAAACCCGGCCTCCTGCCTGGCTACCTGCCCTTCCCCGGCCTCCTGCCTGGCTACCTGCCCTTCCACCCGGCCACCTGCCTGGCTATCTGCCCCTCCACCCGGCCAGCTGCCTGGCTACCTGTCCTTCCACCGGCCCTCCTTGCCTGGCTACCTGCCTTCCACCTGGCCTCCTGCCTGGCTTAAACCCGCCATTCCACCCGGTCTCCTGCCTGGCTACCTGCCCCTTCTACCCGCCACCTTGCTACTGCCTTCCCCCGGCTACTTGCCTGCCTGTTGGCTACCTGCCTAGCCAGCCTACCAACCGCCTGAAATTACCCACCTGGCTACCTGTCCCCCACTTGGCTACTTGGCTATCCACCTGCTGCCTGGCTACCTAACTACCCACCCGCCTGGCGCCTTATCTGCCTGCCCGGCTACCTACATGCCCAGCTACCTACTTACCTGCCTGCCTGGCTACCTAGCTAGGCTACCTGCCTGCCTGGCTACCTACCCGCCTACTTGGCTACCCACCTGGCTACCTACTTACCTGCCCACCTGGCTACCTAGCCAGGCTATCAACCCATCCAGCTGCCTGCCTGGCTACTTAGCTAGGCTAACTGCCCACCTGGCTACCTAGTCTGGCTACCTACCTACCCATCTGGCTACCCACCTGCCTGCCCGCCTGGGTACCGAACCCAGCTACCTACCCACATGTCCAGCCACCCGCCCAGCTGGGGGCGGTGTTTTAGAGGGGGGGGGGGGCAGAGGCTTCAGCTGTATGGGGCCCTGAAATTTCTATTGGCGGCCCTGCCTGTGAGTCCCGGAATGTACCTGCACTGTAATCACTTATATGTCCACAGAGCATGTGTACACTGATGTCTACCACTATATGGTCACTGTATGCTGGTAATATACAGTCTGCAGAGGCTGTGCACACTGGCATCTACCACTATTTGATCACTGTATGGCCATGTTCACACGGCTTAAAATTGGGCGTATTTCGTTCCTTAATTACGCGCCGGAGTTCGCAAATTACGGCTGAAATCAGTCCCAGTCATTCGGTAATCCACAGTTTCAATAGAGAAACTATGGATTACGTCTCCTCTCCCTGCTCGGCGAATCCGCCGGGCGGGGAGATAAGTGACATGTGAATTACCAGTGGCAGGGGCGTTGCTAGGGTCCTAAAACATCCGGGGCTCGGGCCCTTTGTGTTTTTCCCGCCTCATTGTTGAAACTGCGGATGTTTTTTTACAGAGAAAAACCTTCGTTCCTGTCACTAATTTTTCTGCACACCCCACACAGATCCCGTCCATCTCCTCAGCAGTCACTGTACAGTAAAAATCAACGATGACAAATTTTATTTTTTTCAGAACTTCTCACCTTCATATGACAATACCCCAAAAACATCACCAAATAATCCACCGATACATGGAGCAAATCTACCAGACAAGTGATTGTGACAAAAAAACCTCCAAACAAAACCAAGACCCAAAACTATTACACTTAAGGGTCAAATAATCCTGCCAGACCCTGACCGAACGCGACCCCCACATGTGACTACCAGATGTAACAGGCTCTGATTACATATACCAAACCCCCATACAGGGGCCATATAGTGGTAGATACTATTGTATGTAGACTCTGCAGACATATAAGTGATTACAACTGCTGTTACATTAGTAACTCACACGGGGACGTCTTTTCTGATCAGCGTCGTTCACTTTCCCTTTTCTTCTCATCCGGTTCACACCTTCATGCTGATTGCTCCCGGGCCCAAAACTCGGCCCTGAGGATTTTTGGGCACAAATATCCCTTTGAATCCTCACATTTCCAGCAAAAATCCTTAATTTTAGGTATAAACAGTCCCCTCAGTTAGGTATAGGGGCACTGAAGCAGTATATGGGGCCACAGGCAGGTATATGGGGCCACAGGCAGGTATATGGGGGCCACAGGCAGTTTTATGGGGGCCACAGGCAGTATATGGGGGCACTGAGGCAGAATATAGGGGCACTGAGGCAGTATATTGGAGCACTGAGGCAGGAATATAAGAGCAATGAGGCAGGTATATAGGGGAAAAGAGGCAGTATATAGGGGCCACAGGCAGGGATAGGGGGGCACAGGCAGGTATAGGGGGGCACAGGCAGTATATGGGGCCACAGGCAGGTATATAGGGTCATTGAGGCAGTATATGGGGGCACTGGCAGCTATAGGGGGGGGCACAAGCAGGTAAATAAGGGCACTGAGGCAGTATATGGGGGTAATGAGGCAGTAATATGGGGGCCACAAGCAGGTATATAAGGGCACTGAGGCAGTAAATGGGGGCAATAAGGCAGTATATGGGGGCCACAGGCAGTATATGGGGCACAGGCAGGTATAAAGGGGCACAGGCAGGTATATAAGGGGCAACAGGCAGGTATATAGGGGCACAGGCATCATATGGGGGCCACAGGCAGGGATATGGGGGCCACAGGCAGGGATATGGGGGCACAGGCAGTAAATGGGTGCACAGGCAGTATATGGGGGCCACAGGCAGGTATAGGGGGGCACAGGAGCATATGGGGGCACAGGCATGCATTATAGGGGCACAGGCAGTATATAGGGGGCCACAGACAGGGATATGGGGGCCACAGGCAGCATATGGGGGTCACAGGCAGGGATATGGGGCCACAGGCAGGTAAATGGGGGCCACAGGCAGGGATATGGGGGCACAGGCAGTAAATGGGGGCACAGGCAGTATATGGGGGTCACAGGCAGTATATGGGGCCACAGGCAGGTATAAAAGGGCACAGGCAGCATATGGGGGCCACAGGCAGGCATTATAGGGGCACAGGCAGTATATAGGGGGCCACAGACAGGGATATGGGGCCACAGGCAGCATATGGGGGTCACAGGCAGGGATATGGGGGCCACAGGCAGCATTATAGGGGCACAGGCAGGATATGGGGGCCACAGGCAGGCATTATAGGGGCACAGGCCAGTATATAGGGCACTGAGGCAGGTAAACGCTATAAAAATAACAACATTAATACTCACCTTAACTCCCCCGGCGAGCGCGCTCCGTCCTCTTCAGCCCGCGCTCTTCCGGCAGCTCCTCGGGCGCACGGCCTATGACGCGCTGTGCGCCCGAGGACAGGCAGCGTCGCGATGACGATGACGTGCCCCGCAGAAGCCCTCAGCTGTGTGTGCGTCCAGTGGACGCACACACAGCTGAAGAGCCAGTCGGTGCTCCAGGCCCAGCGCAGAGGCCTGGAGCCCGGGAGACTCAGGGCACCGGGGGTTTTATTAGGGGCCCGAGCCCCGAATAAAACAGCCTAGCGACGCCCCTGACCAGTGGCGTATACGCGCCGCTGGTAATGCAAGTCTATGGGCCGGCGAAGTGCTGGCCCCCTGCTCACTCCCCGGCTCCCTCCCCGCCCCCGTCCACACGGCGCAATTGCGGGGCGTAATTACATCCCGCAGTTAAGCCGTGTGAACATAGCCTAAGGCAATAATATTTGTCTTTGTATACTGATCTTTATTCAGTAATAGAAATGGGGTATTATTTTGTCACTATGTGGTGGTAATTTGTGGTCATGTTCTGGTGGTACAAATGGGTCCTTATGTAATAGTGTTATTGGTAACATTTGTCTTGGTGTAGTGGGATTTGTTTAGTAGTAGTATGATGATTATTATAACCAGGGACCGGTAAATGTTTATGTTTGGTGGATGGGCTGGCAGATCGAGGGGGGCATCCAGAAGTTTGCTATGGGGCCCAGACTTTTCTAGTTATGCCACTGTCTATGGGATAAAGTTAACTAGAGTTTGCCCCTCTATTTCCAAGACTCCATAGCAGGCTGCTTGCCTCTATGGTATACTGTCATTTGACTGGCGGAGTGCATGTCTTTATTTTTAGATGGAAATATTACATCAATACTGGCAAAATTAGATAATATAAATTATGGATAGGGAAATGTTTTTCTTTTACAGGTAAATTTACGATTTTTCTCTTTTTTATTCCTGCAGGTGTAAAGGAAAACTGAAACAGAATATTTTGTTGTTAAATGTAATTTATGTCTCACAATTTCTATTATCATTTATCACAGCATTTCACCCAAGACACTCGAGACAAATTTACATATGGTCAAACAATGGGTATATGAATTGTGGTAGAAACCTGGAGTTCCCAAAGGAAACCAACACAAAGCTATGGAGGTGATGGTGGTGTGGGGGGAGGCGACAAAATTCACATATTCCTACCGTTAACACCTTTTTATTGAAGCCCATGTGTTATTATTGTCCCACAACCTAAGAAGACTGAGGAAGTAGAGATAAACCAGGTTAGACTTCTGTATGAAATGAATTGGCTCACATATGACGAGATAATCTCCAACATAAACCATAGCCTGGGTTTACTGAGGACAGCTAGATCCTCGCAAAAGTAAACTATGTCTATCTATGTCTTATTTATTTGTGTGATTAAGGTAATAGATCATAGTAGAACAAGTAAATATGGATTATCTAGATCTTTATAAGGTGTTTGACATTGTACCATGCAGACAACTGATAAGGAAGTTGCAATGTTTGGATTATGGGGTAATTATATAGATATTAGTTAGAGGGTATGCAACAGATAAATGTGTTATATCCCCTGCTGATTGCCTACAGAGAGTTGTTAGGTCAGTATTAGACTGTGTTCACATCAGCCTAGTAATTTCTGATGAAGTTATAAAGATATAAACCTCCATTTACAATCAGACCCCCTTCCAATTATGATGGTATGACATATTCTAGCAATATGCAATAACATTATAGGGTAGAAATATCTAAATATTAAATGACCTTCTCATTTTTAAAATGCAGTCCAAGCTGCAGACACATTGGGGCAGATTTATCAATACTGTCTAACTCTTAGACACTGAAAGCTTAGACTAGACAGTCTTTCAATGCGTCACATTTATCATTGTGTTTATAAATCTGATGCATATAAGAGCTGTCTAGTCTAACCTTAAACCATTTTAACTTGGTTTACTTTATGTCGAAATCTGAGCCAAAAAGTTCCTGCATCCGTACGGCAACAAATATGAAGCCACACCAATTTTATCAAGGCCACAACTTTTAGTCGAATGAGACACAGAACTGTCAAGAAACTGTTGCAAACACATCATCAATGTGGTGCAAAGCATGTACAACTTTTATTTGTGACATGAATTCTGGCATAACAGCCTTGATAATTTTCCCTCAGTGTCTTAAAGCAAAATGAGCTGAGTAGATTGATATACAAATTCACTGGAAAAACTTAAGAGTCCAGTGGGTGGTTTTACTCAGTGATTGGCAGCTTTTTCTAAAAACATACTCATAAATGAAAGGCTGTCAATCACTGAATAGTACCGCCTACTTGACTTCTAAGCACAAAGAGAGCAAAGGTTTAAATAAATTACTGGTTAAAGCAAATCTTTTTCAGCAAAAACGTAAAACAATCTCATCAGCTCACCCTAAAACAAAGTGAATGACTATTTCAACCTAACAGGCTGCTTTTAAAGAAAGTTTGGCAGGAAATTCTTGCTGCCACATCTCAGGCATCACAAAATCCCGATAAGCTCCCTTAAAACAACCAGTTATGTTTTATTCTAAGAAAACATAGTCTGAATATGAGCCAAAGTAATAGGGAAATTGCCAACTGGGCGGTCCCTGCTGGTTTTTTCCTGCTGGCATTGGCATACTTGCAAGGTCCCTTGCATAAGGAAAGACCTGTCAGTCATACTGATATCAGAGAACAGAAGCCAAGCAGAAGCCACCTAGATGGCAATTCACCTGATGCTCTGACTCAACTATGTTTTCTCTGACATGCTGCAGTATTTGAGAGTCTAACATAGCTGGTTGTTGTTAGGGAGCTTGTTGGAATTTCATGTTGCACATAATAGACTTTCTATAAAACTATGGTGCCACAGCAATAAACTATGTTTGTAGCCAGAGACATAGCTAAAGGCTCATGGGTCCTGGTGCAAAACTTCGTCTTGGGCCTTCTTATCCCTGGACAACAGCTGTGATCCTCTGCTTTTTAGCAACATGCTAGCTGCTGGTGTGATGAATGTAGCGTCCTGAGGAAAATTCTGCTACTGGCTGTTCAGCAAAAATAAATTCATTAAAATGAAGAATAGAAAAAAAGTAATACATACATAACAGTTCCCCGACCACTGCTGCTCTGGAGCTGCCCAGGATCTGCTTTGCTTCACTTCTCATCCTGACATAGAGGAGAGTCTCACGCTCCATTCACTTACAATGAAGTGCAAGCCTCTACTGTGTGTCAGAACAAGAACACGGAAGGTTAGAGGGGCGGATTCCAGTGACAGTGCACAGGTAGGTCAGCATAACTTTTTTTTCTTTTTGCCTCCACTCTGGCCCCATTTCAAATACATTTTCTTCTGTTGAACAACCCCTTCAAATATACCAACTGAAGAAAGGAAACTACACACTCAATTTACATGATACATCCAGAGTCGTCTTAACCGCATTATGGGTCCCTGGGCAAAGCAGTGAAGAAGCACTGCCCAAACACATGACATCACATCAGGCTCTAACTACACTCAAATGTGACACCATATGAGGGCTCTACCAACCCCAAGCACACCCAATTGTGCCCAATTTCTTCCAGCAGACTAGTACCAAAACAACAGTGGCTTTGATAGGGTCTATATACATGTATTTAAATAATATCATATATTTTATATAAATAAACACATACAAATAGCTGTAAGACAATTTTCTCTGTATGATACTGATAATTAATGCTCATAGTAACTTGTTTAATTAGAACAGAAAAAAAATAAAATAAAACTCACCTCTCCGTGTTACCCCAATGAGCAGCAGGATCCTCTGAATGAGGTTCTGTGATGTCATCATATCATCTGTGTCAGGACAGTCCCAGTATAGACCTAAACCAGCCTACACCGAACACAACTAGTTGGCTGTAGTCCGGTGCAGGCAGCATGATATATTGACATCATTACACCCTCTAGACAGCCTTGGATACAACTACTTTTACAGTCCGCGTTGCCATCCCATTCAGAAGTAAACAGAAGACTGGAGAGAGACTTTACTGAGGCAGTGCTGAGGAGGAAGGTGAGTATAATTTTTTTTTATTTTATTGAAGAGCAGTATCCTAATTATTTAGGCTTTATGTATGGTCAACCTATATTATTGATCTTTTTTCTGCATTCACATTGTAAAAATGTTGCACAAAATGCTGGAAAAAGTAAATAATTGGTCTATGTAAGTAGGCCTTCAGTTTCAGATCTTCAGAGTATATATATATATATATATATATTATATATATATAATATATATATATATATATATATATATAATAGATAGACACAAAGATACAAATATAGATGATAGATAGAATATATAGATAGATAAAAAGATAGACAAGTAGATGATTACATAACAATTATAATTATTAATGATAAATACATAGATATAAGATAAGTAGATAGATAGATAGATAGATAGATAGATAGATAGATAGATAGATAGATAGATAGATAGAATGATAGATAGATAGATAGATAGATAAACAGATAGGAGATAGATAGATAGATAGATAGATAGATAGATAGATAGATAGATAGATAGATAGATAGATAGATAGATAGATAGATAGATAGATAGATAGATAGATACTGTACATGGATACATAAATAGACAAGTAGATGATTATGTAACAATTATAATTATCAAAGTTAAAAGATAATAACTAACAATAAGACAGAATCACTTTAATTTAATCATTGCATTTTGTCTGTTCCTTATTTCCCTATTTTAACACTATACATAGGCAGCCCAGTTACAAGAAATTGGAGTCGACTGTTGTGAACTGTAAAGATTGTATTAGGCTTTCTAATGTCTAAACATCAATTCAATTTCTAAATTAAAAAAGAATTTTGGGTTTAGAAAAATCTGATAAGAGTCCTCCATCTGCCATGTGCTACAGATGACAGATGCTTCTTTGAGCACAGCTAAGATAACCCTGACATTATCCAATCAGCATGGTATTGGACTAAGTCTGATTTGCTGCCCATGCTTGTGTCATGCCTACGAACACTCTAATCCCCTTTTCCTTCCATTTACCCTACATAAATTATACTTAAAATGCATTATGTTCTCTGCTTAACTTTTCACTCTCACTGGCCCTGGGATGCTGCTGAACTTTCTGTGCCTAATACATTACAGCATGTTTCTACTGGAAGGTATTAGTCTTCTCTCTGTTCTACTTCACTACCACTACAAGTCACAATTAATGGTTACTTTGTAGGATGATGGCTTTTTAGAATTATATGAACTGTTATCAATGATAATAATTGTTACTCTCATTTCTACCTTTACTTTATGGCCGTGTTCACACGGCTTATTTCGGCGAGGATTGGCGCCGTACTGCGCGCCGTATTTGCGCTTCAGTACGGCACCAATCCGTCGCAGTAATTACGGTAATCCACTGCTCTCATAGAGAACAATGGATTACGTCGCTCTTCCCCGCTCGCCGAATCAGCCGCGGGGGGAGAAAGTGACATGCACATTATTTACGGCGTTGTCTTTGGGGCCGGCGGACTGCTCCCCCGCCGCGCTCCCGCCCCGCCCCGCCCGCGTCCCGCCCCTTATTCACGCCGATATTGCGAGTGCAATCCGGCTCGCAAATCCGGTGTGAATAAGCCGTGTGAACGGGGCCTAAGGAGGACCTGTGCGTCTCCTGACATATCTCTGTCAGTAATGCTTGTGTTCCCTGTGAAATAACAATTCTGGAGCATATTCTTGTCATGATGCACACTTCATACCCCGCTGAGGACCGTGGGCCGACACATGTCAGCACTGCCAGCCCTGGCCGCCTTGCCGGTGTCTTCTCATCTCACCACGCTCCTATGCTGCTCCTGTTTGCATCTCCTCTTCCATGGCACACCGGTTCCCATCGGATCAAGCCAAGGTATCCTTCATTGTTGGCCTACTTTCTGGTGAAGCTTGGGCCTGAGCCTCGCCCCTCTAGTCGTGAGGGGATCCGATGACAGAGGAATTGAAGTAATTTTTCAAATCCTTCCATAAAGTTTTTGAAACGCCTGGGTGAAATACCTCTGCTGCTTCTTTTCTGCTCTGCTTCAGACAAGGCTAATATGCCATTCAGTTCGACACATTGGTCTCTGAGCTTGCCTGGAGCAATAAGGCCCTTGTGGAAGCATTCTGGGAAGGTCTTGCTGGTCGAATCAAGGACGAACCTGCTGGTTGTGATCTATCATCTATGCTGGATGACCTCTTCGCTCTAGCCACCAGGATTCACATTCGTTTTGCAGAAAAGAACAAGGGCTTCGCCAGCAGGCAGCGTCCTCACAGCCTCGATTCCATTGACTTCCATTTTCCCCGTTGCGGGAATATGTCTGAAAATGAGTGCTATGATGTTACCGTATTTGTGGGATGTTTTGCAGTACAATTACTTCCCAAAGAACAGCCCTGACTCTCTGCCTCTGTCTACTCACCTCTCCATGATCCTGCTCCGCCCTGACTGCTACCAGCGCAGGCGCACACCCCACCAGGCTCTCCGAGATTTAAATGTATTTAAATGCCTGGCCAATGGCTGACAACCAAAAGGACTTAAGGAACTTCCTAGCTGTGATCTGTGTCATTTCGTTGATGTTCCTACATTGATCTTGACCCCTTCGTTGCTGTATGTTAATTGCTGTCACCTCGTTCATGTGGTTACCTGCTGTTGTGTCTGCCACCATGCCACTCTACTACCTACCTGCACTCTAGTATTGTTATCTATTGGACCTGCCTGAGACCTGCCATGTCTGTCTGCTCCTGCACTTCTACATCTAGCACCTCGGCTGTGAGCGTGAGCGACAACCTCAGCAGTAGCAACCTGGGAGTCCCCGCAGCCAAGTCCATCGTGCTGGTGGAGGGTTCTGCTGCATACCAAGGGGGCTTATTAGACTCCGCTCCCTAGCGTGGTCTACAACTTCTTTTGCTGTGACCCAGAGAATCCACCACCTGCATACCTGCCACCATTACAATTCTCTTATAACTGTGTTATTTTGTTGCTCTGTTATTCCTTCTAGATATGTATCACTAAATCAGTCAGATGGGTGTAATACATTTCTAAAAAGAATAATAGGGGAACCACACAAAATATAGCTCTAAGGAAAGATGTTCCATACATGTTATTTCATCAGGAGATGTCACAGGTCCACTATTTATCAATAGATGTAAATTTAATGTTGTTAGAGCACATTTTGATCAGGTTTTTTGAGCCACTTCCAGCAGCAAGGTAACCTATACAAATTGAACCATACAATAAGCACCTCAGTGCTAGTTCACAGGCTATCCATCATCCTGGAAAGCTGGGTGACACTCAATCCCTCAAAAGTGGCACAGATTTTTCCTATCATTAAAAACTAGAGGTTTCCAGTGGGCAGTGGGTGTCACACAGCTTTCCAGGACACTGAATAGTCTATCTGACTTATGTATTCCTGTAATTTTTCTGTTTATTGACAGCTTTCCTTTTTGGACTACTTCGGATTATGTGGACTACATCGGATCAGCCTTGGATCTATTTTTTGTAAGTAAAATGGTCAAAAGTGGCTGGCTGATGCCTCCATTACTAACACTGGAATTAAATTAAAAAAAAAACAAAAAAACGCACATTTTTTAAATCTAAATAAACACTCCATAACATCAGCCCTCATTGGCCATTTAATTAACTAAATGGATCTAACACTGGTCCATTGTAGTCCAATGAATCTGTAGCTGATCTTCTAGAGTTGCAGGTTATGGAGTATAAGCTGTAGAATACGATTCTGGGGGGTACCGATCACAGTTACAGTACAATCTTCTGTGCCCCCTGAGGAGGTTGTGATTGTAAATTGTGCCCCTCTTCCACCATTGTGTTATGCATTCTAGTGCCAACACAAAATATTACCCCCATCCTACCACATAGCCCCCTCACCTTCACCTATACCCCATAAACCCCATCACACTATAGCCCTTCACTTCCACCTATCACTCCCTACCACCTCCACTTTTCACCTCATAACCTCCTTAGCTCCAATTATCACCCCATGTGGAGTTTGTACAGAGGTGGGGACAAGTAGGAAAGTGCTGGAAAAATTTGAATTCTAAGATGTTTGTGTGTTAAATTATGCAGGGATGCATCATGGCCATGAGCAGTCATTATGGCAGATTAGACAGAATGGAGAAGAAAAGGGAAAGAGAAAAACTTCAGTCAATAGAATGTGAGTCCCTGATGTAACTGTACTATAATCACTTTTATGTCAACAGATCTTGTGAACATTGGTATCTACCACTATATGGTCACTGTATGGTGGTAATATTGGTTGTAATGTAGTGGTTTAGGTTCAGCAGAGTTTGGCAGCATCTCCCAGCTCTCCTGGATGCTGAAAGTTCTATCCAATGTCCAGCAAGCCCCTCAATTAGTTTTCTTCTGAAGCTATTACATAGTTGGGTGTAGAGGGGCATGGCCTTTTGTAAGGGCTGTATGGCTTACTATAAAGACGGTGCAGATAAACAAACTCTGGGGGATTGCGCGCCGCAGCTCTGAGTCTCACTGGAGCCCACTTTCAAAGGTTGGCAAGTATGTGTTATATGGGACCGTATACCAGCTCTTGCAGGAACTTAAATTAAAATATCACTTTTACTAAATAGGAATTTAAAAACCAAGGCTTTTGATTTCCTTGTTTTTAAATATGAGAATAAAAAGGAATAGCAAGCTCTAAAGCTTTAGAGCTATTAATCTCACATGGAAAATAAAATATTAGTATAGACATAGCTTGTCACATCCCTGTAGACTTACATTTGCCTATTATGACTGCAAGTGCAGTAAACTTAACCCCTTATTATTCTCAATTATTCACTGTCTAATTGATTCTTTAGCCTCTCATATTTTTTAGCTTGTTTGTTTGAAGCACAAAGCAAACAGATTCCAGCAATAGTTGTTTTAAAGTGAAAATGACCTATAGTTTAACTCATGTTTTTATTTAAACATATTTTTTTAAGAATTTTTGGTTGTTTCTTTTCATTTTTCATATCACCTTTGGCCACTTTGGCCACTAAGCCTGATAATAATATGAAACTTCTGTGTTCTATAGAGATAACTTCTGAGCAGTCTCATTATCAGCACAGGCAAATCCTTGTTTTCCCTGTGAATTAACAGTTCTGGAGCCTCTTATAACTCTGTGTTGTGCTGTTTCTCTGTTTTTCCTTCTAGAAATTATTAATGAAGCTGTTAGCTGGGTGTTACCAGTTGGGGGTGTAATACGCCAGAATTACGGACTGCAAATATGATAACTGATAGCCCTTTGGGAAAAATATGTTACCCGACGTTTTCCCCCCAAGTAAATGCGGGGGGGAAATAAAGACATTTTTACTTTTTCCCCTGCAATTAGGCATGGAGGAATGGCTGTCAGTGTTTTAGAAGTACGCGCTAGACAGTACATACTTCTAAAGCACCTGGCATAATACAACTTTTACATAATGCACTGCAATATGCCGTGTGAACATACCCATAGTGTTGACAGACTCAGTGTTTGCAGGAACACCCTTTTCCCCATGATTTAAAAATGGTAACACCCTTTGATGGTTCAGTAATCTTACTAACAAGAATAACAGAGGAACAGCACAATACAAAGTTATAAGAGAAAATGCTCCAGAATTGTTGTTTCAAAGGAGACAGGTCCTCAGTAATGCATACCTTATTAGTGATATTTTAGTTTAAAGATGTGTTCCAATGAGCACTTTTCAGCACTGCAAGTCACCTCAAGCTAGCGATGAACCAAATCTGATAGAGACTGAATAGGCCTGCCTAAGAAGATGTATTCTCAGGGCACACTTAAAACTATGAGGGATATGAGTTTGACTGATCGTACGCAGTAGCATGTTCCAGAAAACTGGTGCAGCACGTGTGAAATCTTAGAGATGGGCATGGAAGGTCCGGCTGGTTGAGACATGTAATCTGATATCATCAGTAGAGAGGAGAGGCAAGGTAGGGTGGTAGACAGATATGAATGAGGAGACTTAGGGGGTGCATCGCTGTGAGAGTTATTAGTTTCTGTTGTATTCTGTACTGAATGGACAACCAGTGCAGTGACTGACACAGGGTAGAGGCATCAGTATAGCATCTGGAAAGAAAGATGAGCCTGGCTTCTGCATTCAGGACAGGTTGGAGAGGGGAGAGTTTACAGAGAGGGAGACCAATATAGATTTCTCTTTCTGTCCTATATTAAAAATGAATCAAGGTGACACGTCAATGGAGCTGCAGTGATCCCTAACTGGAACCCAGCCAACTGTCCCTGCCTACTTGACGTGCTGCCCTATGGGGCAGACGGCACCGGGGCGACAGTCCCTGCGCTGCGAAAGTGATGGGGCAGTCAGAAGGAAGAATAGTCAGACAGTCCGGGTAAATATCAAATAGGAACGCCAAAGCCACAAATCAGAACCAGAGGAATAAACGTAAACAAGCAGAGGTCAAAAGCCAAACGGAAGCAAAGCACAAAATCAGGAGACAAGCCGGGGTCAGGAGAACAAGCCGAGATCAGGTACACAGATAAGCAAAACACAATAGAACGAAACACGAGGAAAGCCGGAATATCACAGGCGGGGCAGTATTTTTCAGGGGTTTAAAGGATTCCCTGGATACCCCCCCTGAGCGATTGGGCGGCCTCCGGGCCCCTCCCTTGGCGGTGGGGCCCCCCTGTCGGAGTGGCTGGGCCCCCTGTCCCCACAGGTGTCGCAGAAAGTGTTTTGGGAGGGACGCACTTCAGCTGTTGGGGGCCTGTCTGCGTCTGAGCACAGTTAGCCCTGACAGTACCCCCCCTTTTTAGGAGGGGACCCTGGACCCTTCCCGGTCTGGGTTCTAACTCCCCCTCTTGCGAACGGGAGAAGGAGGCCTAGGGGGTGGAGTACAGGCAATATCCTCTTACAAAGTGCACGACGGGATACGTTATGATACAGAGAGAGGGGGTAATTTCACCCCAAATTTCCCACCGGGTTACCACCCCGAACCACAAAACGGACTTTTCAGGTCAGGGGGGGGCATGCACCAAGGGAGATTTCGGGGAACCTTAGCCCGAAATTTTTCCTTCACAAGATCCGAAAGGGCTTAAAAGGGCGGCACAGCGCTTCTAGATGAACATTAGCCTGCACATCATATTGCCCAGATGGAAAGGAGACATTGTCAACACACCGTTTCCCCACCTGACTAATTTCCCTGAATTCAGCCCAAACACTGGATTATGTTTCTGAAGCCGGGCAGCCCCCAAAACCCCCCAAAGGGGCAGCCCCTCCATGACAATAGAATAACTTTTCAATATGTATGGCCCACCCCATCTCCGCCCAGGGTACAATATTGGATTGCGCCCCGAGAAAAGTGGAGTGGGTCAATAGCCCAAGCCCGAGCGAGTCAGATAGCGGTCTAAAAAGGTAGGCCCAGATTTGGCGAAAGAGCTTTAAAACAAAATTAGAAGCTGATCCAAAATTCCACCAAACGCACTCCCAGAACCGGACGCGACAAGTAGAAATCTTAACTGGAGCAGCAATTATTAGATACAATAGGAAATACCTGCTCGCCTAGGTGTCCTCGTACCCCTGGCTTGGGAAATTTTCCCGACCTGGTCTTCCTTTTGGAGCATTCCCAATTCTGTGTCCATCTTCACCCAGTAGAAGGCACAACCCCCGGGATGCACAGTAGTCCTACGCTCACTAACCGCAGGACAGAAAAAGCCCCCCTTGCATGGGCTCCTCTGGGTTTACGTCGGAAACAAAAGGGTCTAGGGGTGGGCCATGGTGGGACCAGCGGGGGGAAAATTTTCTTGGGCCCCTTACCCCTAAAAACGTCTTCCAGACGAACGGCCAGTGTCATGGCCCCATCAAAGTACCGGGGGTAGGGGAAAAACCCCCTAAAATCCTTTACATGGTAGCTAACCCCAATCTAAAAATGGGCTCTAGAGCTGCTCGTTCCACCCCGCGGAACCCACCACGACGAAATTTGGAGCAAAACTCCCCCACATCTTTTCACCCTGCCCCAAGGTGGTAAGCGGGGCCCCACACAGCTTCCCTATCTGGGCATTAAAGAGTACCCCTAATCGGCAAAAAATGTCCAAGAAGACAGTTTTAGGTGAGTTTGCGTACAAAAGCCCCCTCCCGGGGGGGACCCGCAGTAAGGACATAACAATTCCCACCCTTTGTCCCCCATTCCCCGAGGTAAGTGGGGGAGCCTGAAATCAGGCGAAACCCCCCCCTAAAAAACCCAAAAGGGCCCCCCCGTTCCTGCAAATGTCAAGGAACTGGGTAGGGGGGTTCCCCAGGAGGGGAAGGGAAAAAAAGCAGGGACCCCCTGACTTGGGGTAGCCCCCTGTTGTTCTACCCCGCGCCAGACCTGGACAGCTGGGTTTGCCCCTGCATCTGCTCTACCAGGCTGTCTGGGGGTCCATAGGAGGGTAGAGCGTAACGGGTTTTGGGCCGTGTAATGTCAAGTCAAGGGAGGGGGGGAGTGAGCCCCCAACTGGAACCCCCGCCCACTGTTTCCCCGTCTCTTTAGTGCTGCCCTGGCGGCAGACGGCAACGGGCGACAGTCCCTGCGCTGCCTTAAAGTGAATGGGCCGTCAGAAGGAAGAAATAGTCAGACAGTCCGGTAAATATCAAAAAGAACTCCAAAGCCACAAATCATCACCAGAGGACTAAACGTAAAACAAGCCGAGGTCAAAAGCCAAACGGAAGCAAAGCATCAAAATCAGGAGACAAGCCGGGTCAGGAGAACAAGCCCGGAGATCTGGTACACAAGATTAAGCCAAAACACAAATAACAGAACAGGAAACCCAGGTAACCCCAGGAATACACATCGTCAGCAGGTCAGCTTTCAGGGAGTTTAAACTGATGAAGCAATACATCCCCTTTAATGATAAAACCTTCAAGGTGCCTTTTTTTAAAAATTAGATTACTGGTTAAGGTTACTAAATTTTGGAAATAAATTGTTGTTTGCAGGAATTATTCTGATCACAACATTGAAGCCAGGAAGGCTCCAATAGGTGATCATAGAGGATTTTACCTTTCTCTGGATTATAGGTTTAGGGTTATAGGTTTAACCCCTTCACGACCTTGGCCGTATCCATACGTCCAGGTCGTTTGTGGGTCTCACGCAACCTGGACGTAATGGATACGTCTGAGGAATCGCGCGAACTCAAAAAGGCAGAAGTTTATCGCGCGATCAGTGCGGTTGTCCCAGCTGGTATATTACAGCTGACATCCCGCAGCTCGCCCCGCGACCCCGGATCGCCCGGGGGGGGGCGTTAACCCCTTAATTATCGCGACATAGTGTCGCCATAATTAAGATAGACCGTCAGGAGGAGAACCGCTCCTCCTGCGTCACTGTTCGCGGCAGCAGCGCACGGATCGGGGCGAATCCGAAGGCAGCTTCCTGCCTCCCTAACCAGACACCACGGAAGGCAAGAGAATGCCCTTCCGGGTTGTCTACCGACGTCAACGACGCCCCGGCCGTGCCCTGTGGGCATGACCCTGCAAATCGTGACTGACATATACCATAGGACCCAGTCTTAGCAACAAGCTATGTGGCACAGATTCCTACTTGAATGAAGAGATCTAAATATCTCTCATTCAAATCCCCTAAGGGGAAAAATAAAAAATAACGTGAACAAAAGTTAAAAAAAAAAGTGAAAAACATGTAAAAAACACAAACACAAAAAATAAAATAAAAATACTTACACCGCCCTTTTCCCCTTTACAAACGCCAAACGCCCCAAAAATGATCAAAAAATAAATAAAGTACCCATATATGGTATCGCCGCGTGTTTAACGACCTGCCCTATAAATCCTGCATGTTAATTAACCCGTACGGTGAACGCCATAAAAAAAAACCAAAAAAACAATCACAGAATTAAGATTATTGTTCATACCGCAGCACATAAAATGGAATAAAAAGCGATCAAAAATGCCTATAAACGCCAAAGTTGTACCAATTAAAACGACAGTTCATCCCACAAAAAAAAAGTCCTCATACCAGGCTCTGTAAAACGGAAAAATAAAAATGTATAGCTACTCAGAAGATAGCGATGCATAAATTTTTACACACTAAAACACTTTTCTTTTTTTTTTAAGTGTTTCAGCTTAAAAAAAAACTAAATAAATATGGTATCGCCATAATCGTAGCGATACCCAAAGAGTAAAGCTAACTTATCCACGATACTGCATGTCGAGCCCCTGTTAAAAATAAAAATCAAACACAACTAGCTTGCAGTATATTTCTTCACCCTGGCCTCCAAAAAATGGATTTACAAGCGATCAAAAAAGCCTTGTCCCCACCAAAAATGATACTAAATAAAAACGTCAACTCATCTGCAAAAAACAAGTCCTTACACAGCTCCAAGCACAGGAGAAATATTTAAAAGTTATGGCTCTCGGACTATGGCGATGCAAAAACGTATTTTCCTGGTTGAATAAAAGTTGTTTTTAATTGGAATAAAGCAGTAAAACATAAAAAACTATACAAATTGGGATATCGTTTAATCGTATTGACCTGTCTAGTAAAAGCTACCAAGTCATATATACCGTACAAAAAAGTGACCTCTATAAAAAATAAAAATAAATAACACTACCCAAGATTGCTGTATTTTGTCACAACATCATAACAAAACCTTAACCTGAACATAGCATCATATACACCACATAATGGTAACCAATAAAATCTTCAACTCATTCCCGCAAAATAAACAAGCCATACACAGCTCTGCACACATCAGCAAAATAAAAAAGTTATGGCTGTCAGAATAGACAAACATAAAAACGCAATTTGTTATAGACGTATGTCTACTGTGTAAAAGTAAATAAAACAGAAAAAACTAATACAATCTATATCATTGTAATTGTACCGACCCCCATAGTAAAAGTTATCACAATCATTCACTGCACTTCGAATGCTGTAAAATTGAAACTCAAAAAACAATGACCAAACTGCTTTTATTCCCCCATTTCATTTGCCCAATGCTAAAAAAAAACTATGAAAACGCTGTGCATCAAAATGCACAGTACAACCACCCCTAGATGAGATCCCTGATGGGTGTTGAATCCAAAATGGGGCGACACTTCTGGAAGGTTTCGCCTGTATCTGCTACTTTGGGGCTTTGCAATGCGACATGGCCCCACCAAAATCTGCGTTCCAAAAGCCAAATAGCGCTTCCCTACTCCTTAATACGCCCTGCTATGAATGCGCCCAAACAGCAGTTTACACTACAACCCACATGTAGGGTATTGCCCAGGACTTGAAGAAATTGCTTAAGCAAGAGTTTTAAGGTTTTTTTTTTTCCAGGATTCCTTGTAATATATGAAACATATTAAGCTAAACTTGCAAAATATGGGAAAAAAATGTTTTTTAATTTCACAGCCTTAAAATGCTCAAAAAAATTTTGCATCACCTGTGGGTTCTATATACTCAATGCATCATGCACCCCCTGGCATATACCCTTAGGGGTGTAGATTCCAATATGCATCTAGTTAGGGGTGGTTTTATTAAGGTTTTAGCACTTAGGGTGTCCCAAACATGAAATGGCGCCTAAATAAAATCGTATTGAAAATGAGACCCTCGAGTAAAGTAGGTGCTCCTCCCTTAGTTCTTGGGGCTTATTGGGTGTAGCCAAATAAATGCACTAGGGCCACATATGGGATATCTCTAAAAACGGCAGACCAGGTGAAATGATATTAAGTTGCATTTAACAACTAGTCACAATTTACTTTATTCCGAGTGAATAATGTATAAATAATGAAATATCTTCAAAAAAAAGTGAAATTTGAAATTTCACACCTCCACTGTTGCTTTAATTTCTTCCTGTGAAATATCTTAAGGTATATCAAAACTTCCTAAATATGTGTTAGATAAATACGTAAGGGTCTAGTTTTCTCAGATGGTGTCCACTTATAGGGGGTATCTAACATTCAGGCCCCAAAAGCCACGTCAGAACTGGAGTGGTCTCTATAAAAATATGTATTTGCAAATTTTCTTGAAAATGTTGAGAAATTACTACTAAATTTCTAATCCCCTAATAGTCGTGAAAAAAATGATGCCAACCTATAGTGGACAATATGTAGATGCTTGCTAGTTAAAACTATTTTGTGGGGCAAAATTATCTGTCTTGCACGCGAGAAATTTTGCCAACTTTCCAAAATCGCAAATAATGATTTCCAACTTTTCATGAAATTTTGATATTTTTCACAAACAAACAAGGATTGTATGGATAAAAATTTCTTACTAACTTAAAGCACAATGTGTCACGAAACACAATCTCTGAATACATGGCAAGGTAAAAGTGTCCGAAAAAGTTTTATTCCTACACAAAAGTGACATATGCCAGATTTCAAAAATAGGGCTGTGTCAGGAAGGTCAAAACAGGCTGGGTCCTTAAGGGGTTAATTTACTGGACCTGTGTCTTTTTTTAATTTAAGCTACAGCATAACAATGTCTACCCCAAAAACTTTACAGAGGTGGTTTTCACCTCTTTTTTGGAAGTGAATAAGCCCCATTTAAATGGGGCTAATCCGCATTCCTTACGCCCAAAGAAGAAATCGAGAAGGATCCGCTTGAAAGAATGGACATGTCTATTCTTTTTCTTCATTACAATATTGTAAATACCTACCCCCCCCATTATACTTTTAAAACATCAACTTATTTGTCAAAAATGATAAGCAAATTCATTCGTCGTAAACGTTTTCGTCATATACAAAGACCTTCATCAGACTTTTGGCCTGTAGAATAAAAATCGGAAAATAGAATTATTGCCAAAACAATAAAATAAATATCACATCTATTACATAACCACAGAAAATACAAAACAATTACAACAGATTAAGAAAAAATAACAGACAAATTATACAACATCACTCCCCATGTGTATATACAAACAATAAGATATATGTAACACATAATACAAAGATATTGATCCGAAGACACTGTGATCTTTTCCTTCTGCACCATGATTTGAAATCCCCCTGTTGTGGAAAATCCGTGCTGTAGTTTAATTGAATTGAAGTCAGATTACATGAATATTTCAGCATGGAATCAGAAAGGGTAATCTGCTTCTAAAATCCGTCATGTGAATAAACCCTTATGGAAAAACATTATTGGCTTAACAAATATAGTTATTGGGGCAGATTTATCAAGGCATCTGAGGCCAGGAATTCTTTGTGCATTGTAAATCAGTCTAGTTCTAACTTTACACTGTCTAAAAGTAAGACACTATTGATAAATCTGCCCATTAGTGTTTTCTTGAAATGGAAGCTTTTTATTGGTTTGTTCACGAACTGGATTTCTTTTTCTTCATTGTATTTTGAAGTCATTCGGTGTCAAAAGAAAAAAAAGAACCCCCCCCCCCCCCATTGTGCAAAATAATTCCCCCGTAGAAGTAATGTTTTGTATCAAAGTCTTTAGTGATGGATTTTAAATTGCATGTGTATATTGGTTAGTAACATTCCTTTTCTAATCACATCACTGTAGCTTTACGTTCAGTTGATGAAAAAGGAGCTTAAGTTTCGTCAAACTATTGCTAATTTTATTTTTCAGTTGTACTGTCTTTATAACTTGATGTTTTAACAAAATTTCTAACCCCAAATTTATAAAGAGACAAAAAAAGTTTCCTTGGTTTTCCTAACTTCATTCATGATATACATTGAAAAAAAGTATTAGAAAAAAATGTAAAAACCAAAGTAGTAAATGTAGTAAATGTTTTGTATTCCTACAACAAAAACTATTTTTATCAAAGTATCGCTTCAGCTGAAAACATTGCATGAACTCTGAATTTTGTGGTTGATCTCAGATTCAGACCTCAAGGACAACTTCTCATTATAAGAAGTAAACATGTATGTAGTTGATTCAATATCTACCATACCTCCAATAACCGTCTGACAGAACAATATGCCTATTGTCGCAGCGATGATAATGGTCTGCAAGAATTCTATGCCCTAATATTTTACACAGCATTTTGAGATTGTTCTGTGTGTGACGTAGCACATTATCCACATAAACCAGATAAAAATTGGATGACCCCAGAGTAATTAAAGCCAAGTATGGGGAAAATTAGAAGTTTTATGTCTCTAAATAAAACTTTTCCATTTTCTTTTCTAGAAATTGATGAATGGGGAAAAATTCACCTTTTTCCCAAAAATGTACCACTGGACTGAAGAAAAAGAAAAAGAAACAAAAGATTAATTACAACATAAAAACACAAGTGCACACTGCCCAGGAAATCAGAGTATTCATTAATTTCAATATGAAATGTGTGATTCCTTCTATTTCATAAATGGTCATGTCAAACAACAAATGCACCATGTTTTCATAAGAAGTTCACTAGCAGTTCAACATTAATTAGGAAAAGACTTTAGTCGCAAATCAAATTACCAGTTTTGTCAGATTTAATCACTGTAGTCCTTACTCTAATAAGAAAATAGAAGTATTTTTGCATTTATGCAAAATTGTTACTTTAATAAGAACATAAATCAGTTGTACACCCACAGGCCAGGGTCACATCTACATTGAAGGTACAATCACAGAGGTGTCACCAGATCTGTTATGTGACGGACATCAATACCCAACAGATCCCACTGGCTACAATGGAGTTTGTTGGGTTTCTGTCATTGTGTCTATCATTTTGACGGAAAAAAATAGTGCCTCATGCTGTTTTTTTCATTATTTTTTATGAAATATGTAGAGGAGGATTCTAACAATGTGAACCTAGCTTATAGTTGCATTTTTTTATAAGCACAAGGACCTAGCTATGTTATAACAATTAACACTTAGAGGGGTTGTCTCACTACATTGATTCATCTTACCTCAGTACTGTTTTCTTGTTTTAACTTTTAGTCGTGCTTACTGGCTTCTACTAGGCTGCAATAGAAGCCAGGTCTGTAGCTATAGCAACCAGTGCTGGCAGCCTATCATAAGAGATTGAACAGGTCTGTAGCTGTAGTGACCTGAAGAGCTGATGTAACCCATGCAATAGGGGATATCTCAGAATAGGTAGGATACTGTTAATGGACACATATTGTAAAGTAACTTGTTTTTGCAAGATCTTTAACATAAAAAGCAATCCTTGTAGTGAGACAACCCTTTTAAGCTTGGTTTACATAGACATAAGAGGTTCTGTTCAGAACCTCTGTTGCGTGTCCCATTGGTAATGAAGGAAAAAATAGCGCAACAAGCTGCACTATTTTTCCCTTTAAACAACGGACACCGCAGCAGAAACCTGACAGACCCAATGTAATCAATAGGCTCCTTCAGGCACTATGGGTGTCTGCTGTGAAATGGATTCCTTGGTTTTTGTTATCACCTCTGTTCGAGGTTTCAAACGGGACCTCTGATTCAGATATGAATCAAGGTGGTTTGCCACATAAAATCTTTTATTAGGCCAGCTCCTAGCTCTCTACTAGTTGGCCTCAGAGAGGTAAAGGATGGCCAAACTTGAGCAGTTCTCTCTGTTCAATTCTATGGGTCCCAAATATAGCCAAGCATGTCCCTTAAAGGAGTTTTATCATTTGAAATGTTCGTGCTCTTCAGCTAATTCTATGAGATTGAGTTTGAAATCCAGGGGTGTGTCTCTCCTCTCAGCAGGCGTGTCCTCTCCTCCCAGGAGGCATGTCTCTCCTCACTGAAGAACTGTGACATCATCATTTTGTATGAAGCAAGGAATGCAGAAGGCTGTCTGGATATAACAGCTCTGTAGCCTCCTGCACACTTCTTATGTCTGCAGCCTTCAGGCTCCACAAGCTCCCTGCTGTGCTATATGCAGTTATACACACAGATGAGACATGTAAGGAATGCACACTGCCCTCCCTCCTTCCCCCCTTCCCCTCTGTTACCAGGCTGCAGTCTGTGTTACTGTTTTATATGGAGCAATGCACACTGCCCTCCCTCTCCTCCTCTCGCGCTGTTAGGCAGGAGACTCTATAATACTGTGTTATATGAGGGGATCTGTGCCTTAAAGGGGTTTTGCCACCATGTAATGTCGACGTGGGATGCTTAGAAATCATAAGTTAGGCACTTTCCTAAATGCATGTCATTAAAAAAAGTGTAAAAAAAAGCAGCTATCACCCAAGTAAAGATGTCAACTCTATCACTCAACGTTCACTGACATCAAGCACCTGTTATATCTCTTAGTTTACACACAAATTACACTGAAAGCCAGCAGCTTTTACTTCTGTTCTCATGGTGTTCACCCAAATTGTGCTGACAACAGGCAGAGATCTTTACTCAACTACAAGGACAAATGTCAGCTTCAAGTAAAGATCTCTGCTTGCTGTCAGTGACATGTGAGTGAAAAAATGGGGGTGGAGAAGCAATCAGCTTTGAGAGAAGACCCTGCTCAACCTATAACTAGCTTGTGCTGGTAGTGTAGTGGTAGAGCTTTGCTTTTACAATGAAGGAGTTTGGAGTTCTAGTCCCTCTCAGAGTATTTTTTTCCCCTAAATTCTACACATATGTAGAGAGACCTAATATATATGTGTCAATCTCTATAATGATATATATACAAATACATAGCTCCCCTATATCACGTCTCATCCCCCAGAGTATCACAAATGTTGGAAGTGCTTGGTGTGACTACTGTGACAATGGGACACTATATAGGGGAGCTTTGTGTGTGTATATATATAAAATTATAGATGTTTACACATATATTTTCATATCTTTACATATGTGTACAATTTATAAAAGAAAATAAAAAAAAACTACTGATGGGGCTTGAACTATTAACCTCTCTCTTGCAGAGCTGATCGCTAAGCACTACACTACACATACAGCTTGGGCAAACACTGTGTTGAATCCTTATGTTATACACTACAGAGAAGTTCATGATGCAGAGGCTGAAGGATAGGTATTCAACCTCAGTACGAGCACATGATGACATCATAAGGAGGCGGGGCTTGTATTAGATCTGAGGAACAGAATGCCCTCTTTTCAAAGTAGCAGCTTAAGGACTGGACCTGTGAGGAGGTGAATCAACCTCTTGACAAAAGCCCTTTAAACAGGCAGTCATTGCCCAGATCATTCACCCTAGAGCTTGGAGATGTATATACAGTAGAGCCAGCAGACCTTTTCACTATCGATTTTAACAGCTCAGAGGGGAGTAAACAGTGTGCAGGCAGCCAATCACAGCGCAGGGTGTGTGGCCGGGGCGTTTTCTGTCTAGGGGCGTATCCTAACAGGCTGAATGAAATGTCAGCCAGCCAATCACAGTGAAGGGGGCATGTTTAGGGGGTGGGAAACGTCCAGAGGGCGTGTCCGACCAGCAACAGCAGAAATAGAACACAGATTTACAGAAAAGCTCATATCTGCTAAACCAAGTGACAGAGGTAATGCAACCCAATTACAAAAGTGCTTATTTTTACTGTCCCCGTAATCTGAGACATGATCTTTGTAGCGATAAAACCTCTTTAAGTACAGTCCCTGACAGAAGTTCTGTCACTTATCCATATTGTGGAAACCAAGGCTTATATCCTGACTTAAAATTCATCCATTGGTTTTAGAAATGCTTCAACTGAGGTAGTAACAACTCTGCTCTGCAACAGCGTCGCATGTAACTTCCGGATCCGGCTTGCGGTGCATAAAAAAAACTTTATTGGATACAAACAGAGTTGCAGCAGTACACACTACAGGGCTAAAAACAAGCAACCTATCTACGCGTTTCAAGCACAAAGGCTCTTGGTTACAGCTATAGAACGGAAACAGTTTCCGGGTTTAAAAACAAGTAATAGCCAATAAGCAAGCATAACAAGAAGCACATGACTACCTATTCATATTTGCATATTTAAACAGGCAGGCTACCTTAAACAGAATTTCAATAAATGTATAACAAATCTGTTTTGTAATTACATCCATAGGGGGATCTGGTAACTAGATTCAATATCCAGAATGCTTCCCTGTACCTTAATTTACTATTCCAACTACCCCCTCGGTAAGGTTTGTCTACCTGTTCTATAGCATAAAAGACAAAATTGGAGCAATCTCCACTGTGGGTCTCAAGGATATGTTTTGCAGCACCTGACACTTGTGTGTGATTACTACATATATTGTATAGATGTTCCGTGATCCTGGTTTTTAATTTCCTTGATGTGCTACCAACGTATTTTATGTTACAGTATGTGCATTCAATCACATATATGGTGGCTGTCACAATTAAAAAATTTAAGTATTTTATATGTGCATTTATCCATTTAATCGCTTTTAGACAGCTTTGATTTTTCTCTTTATTCATTCATTCATTTGAAAGACAACTCTTTTTGCTATTCACTAACATGTTTAACCCCTTAAGCCGAACGCCTGAAAAGTAGTTAATGACCAGAACATTTTTTTAGTTTTGGCCTCCTTGTGTTTAAACAGTTGTACTTTATAAGGGAATAGTTTAAGTACACTTATAAATAACTGCAGTATTTTTTTGTTTTTTTACAAAACTTTTTTTTTTTTTTTTTTACACCATTCACATTTCACACTTAAAGGGGTTGTCTCGCTACAATGATTGGGTTTTAATTTAAAGATCTTTAAAAAACAAGCAGCTTTGCAATATATGTTCATTACAAATGTTCTACTGATTTTGAGCTAGCCCTGTTAGTATTACTACATCAGCTTCTCAAATCTCTATAGTAGCTGACCTGTTGATCCTTCTCTTACTGGCTGTCAGGTCTGAATGACTCATCACCTTTGAAGACAGGTTGGAGCAGAGAGCCCCTCCCCCACAGAATGCTTCTGGAGTGGAGGGAGGAGGAGGGAGGGGGGAGGGAGGACTCGGGAGTCTGTGGCCGAGCTGCCTGGATTAACCCTGTGTGTCCCTGCTTCCTCCTGCTCTCTACACAGATAGATGTGACAGCAGTGACCCTGTCTGTTACTATAATCATGATATGTCTTTGGAACTGTGACTATACTAATACTATACAGATCAGGGGGCATGTGAATACTTTATGTTCTCCTGTATTAGGGACACATCCTGAGTATAGTAACACTGCCCTTGTTGTTGCTGGAGATGTGGAGACTTGTAAGCTAAGCAGGGGATATAGGAACACATGCATCCCCTCTGCTCTATTAGCACACAGCTTCATATTCCTCTCTACACTCATAGATCAGCCCTCTCCTGTAACAGACCTAGGCAGGCACACACAGGGTGAACTCTGAGAGCAAACCCCCTCCCCCCCCCCCCCCCCTGTATAGAAGTTACGTAGCTGCCTGTGTGCTGATGGGAGGGGGGAGAGGGAGCAGAACAGACAGACCAAGAAGCACGCCCCTCAGTTCAACTTACCAGGGACACTGACAGGCTGAAAGCTCGTAATGAGACAACTCCTTTAATAACTTCTTAGATTAATTCTACAGGTTATTACGGTCGTGTGCATACCTAATATGTGTCGGTTTTTTTGTGCGTGTAATTTATGTACAATTTTTTTTATTAAATATTTATTTTTATTTTATTATTTATTTTTGTATTCTTTTTTTTTTACACTTTTTATGTTTTTTTGTACTTTTTTTTTTACTCCCATGAAGGGAGAACTGTTTATCATTTTTTAACATTTTTTTTTTACACTTAGTAATGTATTAGCATATTCATATATGCTAATACATGCTAATCTGTGTCAGTTTGACACAGGCAGTGATTAAGACAGCACACAGTGCGTCCTAATCACTGGCTTCATACACAGACAGCTCTGGGGCCACGCTAGGTCCCCAGAGCGGACTGTGCAGCCGGTCCCTGAGCTCTGTCGGGTGACCGGGCGTTCCGATCAACCGACAGAGCAGGGGATCCCTTTGATTGCGCAGCGGTAATGTGCCGCCGCAATTCAAGGGTTAAAGCATCGGGTTGTGGAGGTTTCCTCAGCTCCCCGATGCCTGCAGGACATGCTCTGGGATCGGGGCTGTGTCAAAAGACGTCGCTGCAGACGAACGACCTGAAATGCCCGCCGTCAAAAGACGGTGGGCGGTCGTTGAGGGGTTAATGATTTCTCGCTGTTTTCCAGTCTGTCTCAAATCGGAATACATGTTAGGCGCAGTCCTTCTGCGCCTAAGTCCCGCACTGCGCCTCACACACTGGCGAAGCGCAGGGGACTTTACACCGCATGTATGAGCGCACCTCCTCGGGCGGTGAGTCTTAGGCACAGTCCCTTCTGCACCTAAGTCCCACCCTGCGCCTCACACACTGGCGAGGCGCAGGGAACTTTACACCGCATGTATGAGTGCACCTCGCGTGCCGGCATACATGAGGAGCAGCTTTCACGTTCGAGCGCTCGAAAACGGGCGCGCAGAAACGCAATCTTCATACATGTCGCCCTATGTTTATAAGATGGCTTGACTGTAGGTTTTATGCCTAGTCCAATAGGGTTAGACTGCAATACCAGACACAGTTTATGGACTCAAATGGTACTGCATGAGGGGCTGCTGATAAGTCTGTGGCTTTGTATTCTTTTTTGTGTCTATGGTAACGAATGTTACATAACATGAAAGCCTTATGTGTCTAATATATGTTTTCAAAATTTTGTGTTTGCAGCTTATGGCAACAGTGATCTAGGTATGCAGGAAAACAAAATGGCAGAGTCTAAAGTGATATTCACAGCAAATGAGAGCAGAGGAGCGATAAAAGTCCTGTTTCTGCAAAGAAAGTCCACGAAATATATGCATGGTGATATGTCGCAGACATTGGGAGATCAATGCCCTTCATATTCAGCAGTTAAGAACTGGGTTGACAAATTTGAACGTCCTGGACGACCGAGAGTGGTTGTTCTTCCACTGATCGTTGATGCTGTGCACAACCTCAAACTGGAGAATCTGTGAACTTCAGCTAAAGGAATAGCAGACATCATGGGGATTTCTCGTGAACGTGTTTGTGTCATTATCCATGAACATTTGAACATGAAGAAGCTATCTGCAAATGTTTAACAGATCAGAAAAGCATGCGTGTGAAGACTTCCGTTTCCATTTGTTAGCGTTTCCGGACTGCTAAGAACTTCCAGGATCAACTGGTCACTATGGAGGAGACCTGGATTTATTTGTATGACCCTGAAACCAATGAGCAGTCAAAGAATGTAGGCTGTCACGTCAAGGGAAGTACAGTGATCCCTGACTGGAACCCAGCCCACTGTCCCTGCCTGCTTGACGTGCTGCCCTAGGCGGCAGACGGCAAGGGCGACAGTCCCTGCCTGCTAAAGTGCTGGGGCCGTCGGGAAGAAAGAATAGTCAGACAGCCCCCGGGTCAATACCAAATCAGGAACGCCAAGGCCACAAATCAGAACCAGAGGGATAAAGTAAACAAGCCGAGGTCAAACACAACGGGAGCGAGGTACAAAAAACAGAAGAAAAGCCGGGGTCAGGAGAACAAGCCGAGGTCAGGAAACACAGGTAAGCAAACAACAAGCAATAGCACTGGTAGCAAGGCAGCCAGGAAATATCGCAGGCGCAGCACTCAGCTAGCAGGGAGTTTAAATGTGATCCCCAGATACCGCCCCTGTAGCTGATTGGAGCACTCACACAGCTCCCAGCAGACTGTCTATCAGGGTGGGGTCGCTGATCAGCTGCTGCAGACTCTTCCTCCCTGCAAGCCGAGCGCTGCCCACCCTGACAGTACCCCCCCTTTTAGGAGGGGCCACGGACCCTTCCCTGGTCTGGGTTTGTCCGGGTGAGACTCATGGATTCCCTCACCAGGCCCATCAGCATGGAGGGGATTTTGCCGGAACCCAGATCTCTCCTCAGAACCATACCCCTTCCAATGGACCAGGTTACTGCAGTGACCTTTGGACCTTACGAGAATCCAAAATACCGGCGATTTCATATTCTAAGTCCCCCTCTATACAAACCAGAGGAGGAGGTCTAAAGGGTGGAGTAACAGGCTGAATGTACCTCTTAAGAAGTGCCCGATGGAACACGTTATGTATTCGGAGAGACAAGGGTAATTTCAGCCGATAATGCCATGGTTAACCACCTCCTGCACCACATATGGACCTACAAATCGCGGCGCGAGTTTACCAGAGGGAACTTTCAATCACAGCTTTTGGGTGGACAACCATACTTTATCCCCAACTGCAAACCCTCTAGAACAAAGACGCGTCTATCAGACTTTTTCTTTCTGGATGTTCTGGGTATGAACCAAGTTCTTCTGAACTTGGGCCCAGACTGTGCACAGATCTTTAATGATAACATCCACCCCGCTGTGATCAGACGATGCACTGGAAAATGACGCATGCCTTCGGTGAAAACCATAATTACAGTAAAATGACGAGGTACCAGACGAGCTACTATCCGATTGTTAATGGCAAATTCAACCAACGGTAAGTTTTTTACCCAGTCTACCTGCTGATCAGGATACATAACAACGGATTTTTTTGTGTTACCCTTTGATTTACCCTCTCAGTCTGCCTTTTATCTCTGGGGGAAAAGGCAGAGAAGAAGGACAGGGTGATCCCCAAGCCTTGCAAAGGGATCTCCAAAACGAGAAACGAACTGAACCCCTCTGTCCGAAACAAAAATTTTCTGGTAAACATGCAGTTTGACAAGGGTGTTTGAAAAGAGTTCAGCAAGTTTTTTGGACGAGGGCAACCCCTTGAACGGACCAAGATGGAACATTTTACTGAACCAGTCCACTACCACCCAAATAACCGTTTTGCCCTCTGAAGGAGGAAGGTCCGTCATAAAATCCATGGAGATGTGGGTCCATGGACGTTCAGTTACAGGTAGCGGGCAAAGTTCACCAGGAGGGCGAGTTCTGGGAACCTTTGTCCGAGTGCAGACTTCACAAGATGCCACATAGGCCTCAACATCACGGGGCAATGGGGCCACCATTAATTACGAGAAATAAGCTTTTTTTTGCCAGCCACTCCAGGATGCCCAGATAACACAGAATCATGAAATTCTTTTAAAATTCGTAGCCGAAACTGAGTGGGGAAAAAGACCTTCGAAATAGGACAGTTAACGGGTCTCATCTCCTGGTGGGACTAACCTCAGTGGCTAAATCGGGGGAAATAGCTGAGACAACAGTCTCCTTGTCAATATAGGTGCCGGATCCCCCTTTAGATGTGTGGCTGGCACAGAACTTCTAGATAGAGCATCAGCCTTCACATTTTTCCCGAACCAGGTCTGTAAAGTAAACACCAAAGTAGAAGCGCGTAAAAAATAATGCCCAACGCGCCTGACGTGGATTTAACCTTTTAGCACCTCTAAAAAGGTAAGATTCTTATGATCAGTAAGACCGTGACCTGATGCTGGGCACCCTCCGAGGAAGTGGCGCCATTCCCCCGAAGGCCCACTTAATAGCCAACAACTCCCGGTTCCCACATCATAATTCCTTTCAGCTGAGGAAAATTTTTACATGAATAGAAGGACAAGGGCGAAGGTTAGTCATTTTAGGGGACCCCTGAGACAAAGACCGCCCCTGCGCCTACTGGAAGCATCAACCTCAAGGGACAAAGGTTTGCTGTGATCTGCTTAAAATCAACACAGGAGCTGATACAAAACACTGCTTAAGTTTCCCCAAAAATGCATCTATGGCCTCAGGTTGCCAACTACTGAACTTCACCCCCTTCTTAGTCATGTCAGTCAAGGGCCGAACTAAGACAGAAAAATTATGAATAAATTTACGATAGTAGTTCGCAAACCCTAGGAAACGCTGCAGGGCCTTCAAGATGAAGGCGGACCCAATCGAGAATGGCCTGAATTTTACCGGGGTCCATACTAAATGAGTTAGGAGTCAGGATGTACCCAAGGAAAGGTACCTCATGCACCCCGAAAACACATTTTTCAAGCTTCACAAACAAACTATTTTCCTTCAGGATTTGCAATACCTGCCGTACGTGTTTAACATGGGATGGCCAATCTTCCGAATAGATTAAAATGTCATCCAGGTAAACGACCATACAACAACCAATGAGATCACGGAAAACATCATTAATCAGGTTCTGGAACACCGCGGGAGCATTACACAACCCAAACGGCTTTCACCAGATACTCAAAATGACCTTCAGGAGTGTTAAACGCGGTTTTCCATCATCCCTTCTCGGATACGGATGAGGTTAATAGGCCCTCTAAGGTCCAACTTGGAAAACCACTTTGCTCCCTGGATTTGGTTGAACAGCTCCGGATAAAGGGGAAAAGGGTTTTGGGTTTTTTTACGTTTTTTTTATTCAATTCACGGCATCTATGCATGGGACGGAGGCCTCCATCCTTTTTTCCCTACAAAAAATAACCCCTGCACCCATGGGAGACACCGAATAAAAATAATAATAATCTTTATTTCTATAGCGCCAACATATTCCGCAGCACTTTACAAATTCAAGGGTAAACATACAGTCATTACACATTAAAAGTACTTACAAATGAGACACAAGGTGTGGAGGCCCTGCTCGTGAGAAGCTTACAATCTATTAGGGTGAATGGGTGAAACATACGGTAAGAAGTGCCAAGTTTACAATGGTCCAGCCATGTTTCATAAATAGGGGTGGTTTTTACATGAAAAATGGATGAACTGCCACCCAGACTGTACATCTATATACAGAAAAAGTCCTGTGAGTGCCCAAAGTGCAGGGAGTGACAGATGTGTGTGATAGCGTTAGGGATCTTGGTGGGCCAGACCGAGAAGATGTATTTTAAAGGGCCCTCTTAACACTGTTGAGGGTTGTGAGTGTGCCTGATCGCCCGCGGTAGCCTATTCCAGAGAATTGGTGCCGCACGTGTGAAATCTTGTAGGCGGGCATGGGAGGTTCGGATGATTTAGGTATTTAGTCTGATATCAAACAGCAGAGCGGAGAGCACGGTAGGGCGGTCGACAGAGACTAGGGAGGAGATGTAGGGAGGAGCAGCGCTGGGGAGAGCTTTATGGGTGAGAGTGCTGAGTTTATACTGTATCCTGCACTGGATGGGCAACCAGTGGGAGTGACTGACACAGGGTAGAGGGATCAGTATAGCGGCTGGAGAGAAAAGACAAGCCTGGCTGGCTGCATTCTGCATAGATTGGAGAGGGAAGAGTTTGCAGAGAGGGAGACCGATAAGCAAGGAGTTGCAGTAGTCAAGACGAGAAAGAATAAGAGCAGTAATGAGAGTTTGAGTCGTTTCCACATGAGAAATGGACGGATTTTGGAGATATTTCTTGAAGTGCAGGTGACAGGAGCGGCCAAGGGGTTGGATATATGGGGAGAAGGTCAGATAAGAATCAAATAAAACCCCTTTAAAAGTGGGCCTGTGCCTAGGAGAAATGGTGGTACCACATACAGAAACAGAAATAGCAGGGGGGGTTGGTTAGTAGATGGCGGAAAGACAAGAAGTTCAGTCTTAGTGAGGTTTAGTTTTTAGATGGAGAGAGGACATGATGTCAGAGACAGCGGACAGACAGTCACTGGTGTTTTGTAGCAAGGCTGGAGTGATGTCACGGGAGGAGGGGTTTATAATTGGGTGTCATCCGCATAGAGATTGTACTGGAAGGCCAAATCTACTGATGGTTTGTCCAATGGGGGCTGTGTACAATGAAAAAGAGGAGAGGACCTAGACTGATCCCTGAGGAAAACCCAACAGCAAGAGGGAAAAGGAGAGGAGGTGGAACCAGAAAACGATACACTGAAGGAGCGGTCAAAGAGGTAGGACGAGAACCAAGCGAGAGCGGTGTTTTTGAGGCCAATTTGGGGCGAGGGATGCTGAGGAGAAGTTGGTGATCCACAGTGTCAAATGCTGCGAGAGACCAAGAGAGCAACAATGAGTAGTTACCCCCGAATTTTGCTGTTAGGAGGTCATTTGAGACTTTAACTAAGGCAGTTTCCTGGAGTGTAGGGTGCGGAAACCTGATTGCAGCGGTCAAGAAGAAGTTAGCAGAGGGGATAGCGGATTTAGGCGGGGAGTAACCAAGCGTTCCAGGAGTTTAGAGATGAAGGGCAGATATGCCCCTTCTGTAAGCTTTCTGCAATATATTGTTTCATTGCTAGTCTCTCTGGACCAGACAGATTATATATCCTCCCCTTGGGAAACCTTACTCCGGCAATAGGTCAACGGCACAGTCGTAAGATCTAGGAGGGGGTAGTAAACTCCGACTGTTTCTGAGAAAATACTGCAAACAAAGTCACGGAAAAAAAACAGGAATCTGCTCCACCTCAGTATTGCCCAGGGATGGTAGGGAGACATCTGTCAACACAAACCGTTGTCCCCACTTGACTAATTCACCTGAATTCAGTCAAACACTGGGTTATGTTTCTGAAGCCAGGGCAGCCCCAAACCCCATCAGTGGGCAGCCCTTCCATGATAAATAGAGTACACTTTTCAGTATGTATGGGATCCGACACATCTCCAGCTCAGGGGTACAATGTTGATTGTGCCCCCAGCTAGTGAAGTGGAGTCAATAGCCAAATACCCGTAGAGACTCAATAGCGGGCTCCAAGGTAGGCCTAAACGTTTGACGAAAGAGCATCAACAAAATTAGAAGCTGATCCAGAACCACAAAAGCACTCCCAGAACCAGACAGCAACAAGTAAAGAAATCTTAACGGTAGTAGCAATTTTTTTAGATATGATAGGAAATACCTGCCCGCCTAGGTGATCTTCCTGCTGACCACCTAGGCGCTGGAGTTTTTCTAGCCTGGTCTTCCATTTGGAGCACTCCCGAACGCCGTGTCCATCTTCGCCACAGTAGAAGAACAACCCCTGGGTGCGAAGAGTAGTCCACGGTCACTAGCAGCAGTCGCGGAAAGAGCCCCCACTTGCATGGGCTCCTCTGGGTTTTAAATAAAATACAAACGGGTTTAGAGGTGACCATGGTGTGGACACCGGGGAGGAAACCTTTTCCTGACGTCTCTCCCTAAAACGTCTGTCCAGACAACGGCTAGCCATGGCCTCAATCTAAATTTCCAGGGTAAAGGGTTAAAGCCACCAACAAATACTTCACATTGGTCAGCTAACCCTAATCTAAACTGGCATCTGAGAGCTGGGTCATTCCACCCAGACGGAACGCACCAGCGACGAAATTCAGAGCAAAATTCCCCCACCGTCTTTTTACCCCTGCCCTCAAGGTGGTCAGCTGAGCCTCGGCCACAACTTCCCTATCCGGGTCCTCAAAAAGTTACCCCTAAGGCGGCAAAGAAGCTGTCCACAGAAGGGCAGTTCGGCGACTCAGGTGGTAATGAAAATGCCACTCTTGGGGGGGACCCTGAAGTAGGGACATAACCAACCCACTCTCCTCCTCATTGCCCAGGTATGTGGCCCGAGCCTAAAATACAGGCGACATCCCCCTCTAAATGCTAAAAAGGCCTTCCTGTTGCCTGAGAACCCGTCATCAACTGGATAGGGGGGTCCACAGGAGGGGAAGGTAGTGCAGGGGCACTTGCCTTGGGTAGATTCCTGCTGTTCTACCCTCAGCGCCAGATCCTGGACTACCTGGGTTAGCCCCTGCATCTGCTCTACCATAGCTGTCATGGGGTTCATAGTGGGGTAGAGCAGTAACGTTCACGTAAAGGGAGGTACAGTGAGCCCTGACTGGAACCCAGCCCACTGTCCCTGCCTGCTTGACGTGCTGCCCTAGGCGGCAGACGGCAACTGGGCGACAGTCCCTGCACTGCTAAAGTGCTGGGGCCGTCAGAAGAAAGAATAGTCAGACAGTCCGGGTCAATACCAAATCAGGAACGGCAAGGCCCCAAATCAGAACCAGAGGGATAAACGTAAACAAGCCGAGTTCAAACACGAACGGGAGCGAGGTACAAAAACAGAAGACAAGCCGGGGTCAGGAGAACAAGCCGAGGTCAGGTACACAGGTAAGCAAACAACAAGCAACAGCACAGGTAGCAAGGCAGCCAAGAGAATATCGCAGGCGCAGCACTCAGCTAGCAGGGAGTTTAAATGTGATCCCCAGATACCGCCCCTGTAGCTGATTGGAGCGGCCTCCGGGTCCTCCCATTGGCTGGTGCGACTCGCCTCATGTCAGGAGTGGCTGGGCGTCTGTCACTCACACAGCTCCCAGCAGACTGTCTATCAGGGTGGGGTCGCTGATCAGCTGCTGCAGACTCTTCCTCCCTGCAAGCCCTGACAGTGGCACAGTGGTTCTCCTCATCCAAAGAAGTTCAGGGTGCAAAAATCAGCCAGGTGATGGTGTCTGTGTTCTGGGTTAAGGAGGGCGTACTGCTAGTGGACTACCTTCAAAATGGTTCCACCATAAATGCAAGGTATAACATTGAACTTTTGGACTAATTGAAAGCAGCTGTGAAGGCCAAGAAGTGCGGCAAGCTGTCCAAAGGAATCTTGTTCCTGCAAGACAATGCCTCCATTCACACTGCACAAGCGACCAGGGCAAAACTGGTGGAGCTAAGCTTCCAGCTGGTTGACCACCCACCTTATTCAACATTTCAGGGTGTAATAGATAATGAATGAAAAATTGTACAATAGTACTGCTGTATGTAGGAAAATGAAGTGTGCCCCTAGTGGTCAAGTACCCTCGGGGACTAAGTATTAAAGTAAAAAAGGTTAAAAAAAATATTAAAAGTTTAAATCACCTCCCTTTTGTCATGTTACAAGTAATAAAATTAAAAAGTGACACATATTTGGTATCGCCACGTTCGTAAAAATCCAGTCTATTAAAATACAACATAATTTGTATTACATAATTTATCCCGTACACTGAACACCACAGAAGAAGAGAAATTCCAAATGTGAAAATTGTGTTTTTTTGGGAGCATTTAATATCCCCAAAAAATTGTAATAAAAAGTGATCAAAAAGTCGTCTGTACCCCAAAGTGGTACCAATAAAAACTACACTTCAGACCACACTTTATGCTTAATTTTTTTTTCCTATTTTCCCCCTCTAAAACCTAGGTGCGTCTGATAGTCCAGTGTGTCTTATAGTCCAAAAAATACGGTACATTTAGCAAAAAGAAGCACAACATAAACAGCTACTAGTTCTAAAAAATATTCAAAGTACTAAAATATATGGATTTCTTTTCTCTTCAAAATGTAAGAATAATTACAGTTATTTTACTCAGGTTACCAAACTGATTTTGACTTTTCTTCATGATGAGTGGTCACTACATGTATGCATGTGATGGGCAAGCTGAGAAAAACCCGTTTGGACAGGCACAGTAGAAAGTTGCCAATGGAGCCTTTCTAGAGGTATCAATAGGCTAAAAAGTTACTTGCCTTTAACTTTCATTTCAATTTATCATGAGCGGGTTGTTTAGCCCTCCTTCTGATCAGGCACATTTTCCTGTCCTTAGTAAAAAAGGGGTTTGAACACTCTAAGGGCGTGTTCTCACTGCACAGGACAAATACCGGTCGGTTTGCCGGACGGTATTTGTCCTGTTTTGCGGCCGTACTCGGCCGCAGGGGGGATGGCTTTTCTCCACGATGAGCGGAGAAAAGCCCTCCCCCTTCACATTGAGAAGCACATATTCCGTCCGGAAACCGGACGGAAGATTGTGCTTGCACAATGTTTTGCGGCCGGACCGTGGGCGGAAAAACCGCCGGACGGAAAACCCGTGCAGTGGGGACTGCTGCACGGGTTTTCCATAGAGCACCATTGGGCTCATTTTCGGCCGGTTTTTCAGGCCAACTCACCGAAATTTTAAGGTACAGTACCTAATTATGTGTCCAATGACCGAACACCATCTGAGACTTAATGAATTTCTCCTACATTGATCCTGACCTCTGGTTGCAGTTACATTGCTTTTGTTTACCGATGTCCTGGTTCCTGTTACCTGTGCTGCTGTCAGCTACCGCTACGCTAGTCTGCTACCTGCTTGGAACTCTGCTTTTTATCTACAGTTGTCCCCTGAGGAATTCCTGTAGAACTTAAGATGGAAACGTGTAGAGACTTTAAGACTATTTGTGGGACTTTCATTGAATTAGTATCTTTTGAGCCCCAGTGTATCAGGGAGCAACAGGGCATTACAGTCAAGGTTCCAGGTGGGGCCGTCCTTCTTGGGACGATGTCCCCATATTGTTTGATAGGCTCTCTGTAGCATAGGATGTAACAGACCGTTTTATAGTGAAGTATTCTTTACAAAAGACCCTTATATCTAAAGTGACTACTGTATAGTCAAATAGCTTATGATTAGTGTTGATCGAACCAATATAGAAAAGTTAAGTTCTAGTAGAACTTCTCGAATTTTTAGAACTCGAACCGAAAAACATTTTACTGTTCGTTTGAATAAAGTTCTAGTTTTAGTTCTAGTTTGACATGCCATTTTCAGTTTCATTTTCAGCAGCTTTCTGCACTTTTGGAGGCCATCCAATCACCTTTCTGCATTTTTGCCGGCCATCCAATCAGTGCAGAGCACAGAGAAGTGTAAAAAACATCATCGCTGAGGTGTAGGGCTCTCATTGGCTACTAAAATCACATGACCATGTTATATATATATTTCACTGTATTGCCTTGTGAGCGCAATTTTCAGCTCACTCTCTGTACAGTACAGAGTGCTCTTAGTTAGATAGCATTTTCCTCTCCATAGACATCAATAGTTAGGGAGTATGGTATTGCTGGCCACATCTTTCCCACACCCAGAAGCTGTTATTTGATGACATTTGCAGGCCCACATAATGCCTAACTCTCATATACATGGATTTATATTGTACAGAGTGCTTGGATTTGCAAAATCATACGCGGTGCCAAAAATTTCAGCTTTTGCAGTTTTGGGGGTTCTGTAATTGTGTAACACACGTCTCCAAATCTCCTATGTGTCAAAGGGGGCTTTTGGGCCCCCTCTGGATGCAGGGCCCCATAGCAGCTGCTACTGCTGCACCTTCTATAGCTAGGCCCCTGCTTGCAAGCTGTCCTCATCTTTTCAGTAAGCCATTGATAGGAATGAAGTATTTTAGCCTCTCAATTTTTTGCTGTCCCTCTTAGAGACAAATTTTCTTTACTAAGTTGTTCCACATATTCAGTTTACTGTCATGGATGGTAATTCCAGCTTCTCCTCACCTGTACCGGTATAAAAATTAACCAGAACATCTTCTCCCATTGACTTTAATGGGGTTCTAGTTCGAGTTCTAGTTCGAATAGACCCTCAAACCGAACACACTAAAGTTCGAGGTTCTAATAGAACTAAAACATTTTACTGCTCACTCACCTCTACATATGATTATACTGTGGACCCAAGAAGATTAAGTTATTGAAGATCTTCTGATATATTGGTGCAGATTTATCAATACTGTCTAATACTTACAGAATGTAAACTTAGACCAGACAGTTTTAAAATTTGTCAAATTTATCACTGTGTTAAGAAATATGGTGTGTGTTTAGACTGTTTAGTATACACTTACACCTTCTGTTAGTTGGTTTACTTTATGCCACTATTTGGGTATTGGTGCAGAATTGTCTAGAACCTTCTAAAACACATAATTAATGTGGTGTAAAGCACATATGAATGCCACTATTTTTAGTGCAAATTGCCTCAGGATTCTGGTGTAATTGCTATAATAAATGTGCCCCAATGTCGTTATGACTGCTCCATTTATTTTGCTTTTGTAATGAGTGATTTCCCCGCAATAATTTTCTTTCTCTTTAGAAATAAAGAAATTTTGATATCTTTTAAATAACTTTATCATGGAAACACCTGACTCAAGACTCTGTGCACTGTTTGTAGTCTGTAACCATGGAAAGAGGTAGGTCTGCATGAGAGCTGAATACCAAAATAATACAATATACAATCAGCCTTTAACCACTAAGTTATCTCTATTGTTATTATGAGCCAATATGCAGTGTTATACTATGTGAGAAAGTGTGTATGTTTTAGTTTCTCTAAAATGAGATACTATGAATGAATATTAGCAGAGAAAATGGGCATTCAATGGAAATTTCAGACTTGCTAGTCTTAAGTTTCCATTACTACTATTTTCTAACCAGAAATGTTACATAGATACCAAAAAATATTGAGAAGGAACAATATGGAGGAGGGAGAAATCTAATATTTAACTGGGAATAGCCACTCATTGTATAACAGCGATATCTTTATTTCTCACAGCTCTTAGGGGCATTCAGAAAAGTGTGAAAATGCATTTCCATTTGAAAACTGTCCAAAATGTAATTATTAGAAGGGGAAAGAGGTATTAAAAGATGCACTCAGAGTACTGTAGTATCTGTGAATTTGCCAATAGTTGAAATATAATGTTTTCATCATGAAAAATTTGCACCCTTAGGAATATTGCCACAAGGAATTCAGCTTAATGGTCTGTTAGAAGTATCCCCAAACTATATTACAAAGCTGAATTATGCTTAATTACTAAAGCTGGTCCAATGCATTTCTTATAAGAATATACATAATAGTTGTATAACTTGAAAATATCTGACAATCTATAAAGAAATAAAGTGATTGTCTCATAAAAGACATTGGTGATATATGGCTAGGATTTGCTACCATTGTCTGATCAGTGGAGGTCCAACCACTGTGACACTTGCTGTTTGCCTGAGCAAAGTGGCCACTTTGATGTGCCACAGTATCTCATATCTGTTTTACTTAACTTTTTCTAGAGAGCATCATGGTAAGACATTGACTGCGAATATGTGGCCTTTGACTATGCAGCCTCTGATAAAAATAAAGCAGACACCACAGGAGTCATTTTTGCGTTACACTTTGTTAGCACCTTTTTGACCTATTTCCCACCAATTTAACAATAAAATAGTAACATAGAAGAAAAAGTTGAAAAACCCTACTGTGTTAATCTAGAGGAAAGGAAAAACCCCAATGAGCCAAATGTCAATTGTTCCATACAAGAGGAAAAATTATTTTCTGACTCCAAACATGGCAACCGGAATAATCCTTAGATCAACATCCCATGTATAGACTCTAATACCCATAACCTGTAATATGATATTTCTAAGGAAAAGCATATAAGCCCTCTTGAACTTGTTTAATAAAACCAATATCATAAACTCTTGAGGCAGCGAGTTCCACAATGTCACTGCCAGGACTGTTTCTAGGGGCAAGCAGGGAGGGCAGCCACCTGGTGTGTCATGACATTAAGGCTATGTTCACACGGTTTAAATTGGGATGTATTTTGCCCTGTATTTTGCGGGGTACTACGCTCGATACGGGGCAAAATACGTCTCAATAATTACGGTAATCCACAGTTCTCATAGAGAACTATGGATTACGCCTCCTCTTCCCACTCGCACAATACGCCGCAGGGGAAGAAAAGTGATATGTCAATTATTCACGACGTTTACGCGCCACAAGTAATGCATGTCTATGGGGCCCGCGGGAGCTCCCAAACACACACCGTAATTGCGGGGCGTAATTACACCCCGCAATTAAGCCATGCAAACATAGCCTAAAAGGGGTGCAGAGACATATACTGCATTTGTGATGCAGTGGGCAGTAAACAGTGTTATACATGCTACATGTATAGCTTGTACAACACCAAATAAAACTAAGGAATGAAAAGAGGCAACAAGCACACAAAGATCTGATGCCACTCAAAATCAGGTCATTGTGAACAGCAGTTCACAGAATGTCTCAGTGCTGGCATGCGTCAGGATGTTAGCCCTGCATTGGTTAAATACTTTACATACTTTATTGATACCACACATTCTCCTTACATGAGATAAGGGCTGTGTATGATACTGTATAAACATACAGAATAATGTGTATTTTAATAGTGCGGGAGTCCAGATTGGCCAGCACGACCGCTGATGAAATTCTGAAATGTTCTTTACTGTAGAAAAATATATTAAAATCAGGTACACACTGCCATAAATGAGAGAAAAAACTAACGCGTTTTGAGCATCTAAGTGCTTTTAATCATAGTAGTACAAGTATCAGGTTAGTAACCTATTATTTGTACCACACACTTATTGCAATATATGCACTCTGCCTCTTGCTTCCTGCCTCTCTTTTTTGATCTTTCTACTTGAGAAGCAGCCATAGACCTGTCATGCCAAGGGCTCGCCGGGCATCTCCCCTGTTCCCATATGTGGGCCAAACCGAACCTTCCCTTGTCATTGTAAATTGGTCCAGGTGTAAAAATATTATGCAAAAGATCTCCATATGGTACTTTCAAACATTTATAGATGGTAATTTAATCACTCCTCAGCCTTTTTTTTATTGTCCAAGCTAAATAACCCAAGCCTGTCTAGATACTGCAATCCACCCATTTTCTTAACCACTTTGGTAGTGATTTGCCACCGTCTATCTCCTTTAGGATATAGATCAGTTTATAGTTATAATATCCCACAGACTTTCATTAGTTAAATGTATGCAAAAAGAGTATCCTCTTGTTGCTATATGCTAGGTAAGTGTATGCCAATATACTGTTGCTAGAGATGGGCGAATTTCTCAAATATTCGATTCGTGAGTTCACCGAATTTTTTGGCAAAATTCTTTCACAGCGAATTGCGTTAAAAAACAGCTATTTCCTGGCTGCAGAGAGCCTGTAGGGTGTTGTAGAACATTGTGCCATGCTCAAATATGCATAGGGAGCGTGGTTTGGTCTTCATACAATGCTGTGTTTTAGTATGACATGCAGATGACAAGCACCGCTCTTAGAATCGCTTCACACTTCACTTCTCTGGGCAGTTACAGGGGCAAAACTGACCAAATAACATAAGTGGGAACGCAGCACGACAAGGTAATGTAAGCGCCAGCTGGAAAGAACCGAGCTGAGGGCCAAGATCCTACATTAGCGTCAAAGAGCGCACTCCTTTTACACCATCATCAGATGATTCCACAGATTATGACAGAACCTGTTCTGTTAAACGCAGATACATGTAGAGCCCCCCCGAAAGAATGGAGAGGGTGTCGGCAGTAATTTTGCATTGAGGTCACTGATCATGTTGCCCTTCCCTTCATCCGTCAGTGTCCGCTTTCAATCGGTCAATAATCCATCAGTATTGCTAAAGCCAAAAACAAACAGGAGTTGATGACCAGTAAATGGGATATTTTCATGTCTTCTGTGTTCTGTATCCACTCCTGCTTTTGGCTACCTAATCATCAGACAATCCTGACCCTGATTGTGAGAGTGGAACAATGACAGAGTGTGGAGGTGGCATAAACATCACTAGCCCACAGAGTGGCTCAATGACAGAGGGTGGAGGTGGAAGCAACATCAGTAGGCCACAGAGTGGCACAATGACAGGTTGAGAAGGTTGCAGCAACATCAGTAGGCCACAGAGTGGCACAATGACAGGTTGAGAAGGTGGTAGCAACATGAGTAGTTCACAGAGTGGCACATTGACACAGTATGGAGTTAGTAGCAATATCAGTAGGCCACAGAGTGGCACAAGGACAGAGTGTGGGCTGGCAGGAACATTAGTAGGCCACAGAGTGGCACAATAACAGGTTGAGAAGGTGGCAGCAACATCAATAGCCCACAGAGTGGCACAATTGCAGAGTGTAGAGGTGGCAGCAATATCAGTAGGCCACAGAGTGGCACAATGACAGGTTGAGAAGGGGACACCAACATCAGTAGGCCACAAAGTGGCACAATGACAGAGTGTGGAGGTGGAAGCAACATCAGTAGGCCACAGAGTGGCACAATGACAGGTTGAGAAGGTGGCAGAAACATCAATAGCCAGAGGGCAAAAATTGCAAGTGAGAGGTTTGGCAGCAATATCATTTACCACAGAGTGGCACAATGACAGGTTGGAAGGGGACCCCAAAACTCAGTAGGCCCCACAAAGTGGCACAATGACAGAATGTGGAGGTGGAAGCAACATCAGTAGGCCACAGAGTGGCACAATGACAGGTTGAGAAGGTGGCAGCAACATCAGTAGGCCACAGAGTGGCACAATGATACAGTATGGAGGTGGCAGCAATATCAGTAGGCCACAGAGTGGCACAATCACACAGTATGGAGGTGGCAGCAATATCAGTAGGCCACAGAGTGGAGTGTGGAGGCGGGTGGCAATACCAGTCCCTGGTAAAGATGGTGGGTGGTGGTTGGAGCAGTTGGCAGCAGATGTGTAGCATCAGCTGGGTGGCAGCATCAGAATAGTAGCTGAGGCAGGTAGCCAGAAGAATCCAAACCAATTTCTCAAAGTTTTGGGGAGGCGTCATGGCTGATCTAATCTGATGCATAAGGCATTGATGTGTGGAAATCCTGGCCGATCCACGCCTGATTCATCTTGACAAAGGTCATTCTCTTCACATTTCGGGTGGACAAGCGGGTTCTCCTTCGGGTATTGATGGCCCCCGCCGCACTGAACACCCGCTCTGATGTCACACTACTGGCCGGGCAGGACAGCTTCTCCACTGCAAACTCGGAAAGTTGTGGCCACACATCAAGTTTGGCTGCCCAGTAGTACAGCGGATCTTCTACCTGGGGTGGCAGAGTGCTGTCCAAGTAGGCCACCACTTGCTGGTTCAGGGTCTGCTCCAGGTCCTGCTGCTGCTGCTGCTGAGTACTCTCCTCACTAGGCGGGTGAAGGAAGCTGCTCATCAACGACTCCAGACTTAGACTGCTGCTGATGGAGCTGCTATTGCTCCTAGCCCCCACCTACCCTCTGCCAGAGGATGGACGATGGCACACATAGGCAGCGGCTAACTGACTACATTGGATTTCTCTATAGTACGGAAGTTTCTCCTCCCTCTCGGCAGGTGGAAAAAAGTCCCCCATTTTGGACCGGTAGCGAGAGTCCAAGAGGGTGGAGAGCCAGAAGTCATTCCTCTGCCGGATGATGACTATTCGGCTGTCACTAGCCAGGCAAATCAGCATGCTGCAGGCCATCTGTGCAAGTGACTCTGAGGGACTCCCTGCCTCCAGCTCCACTGTACACTGCCACGGTGTGTCTGGATCATCTGCCTCATCTTCCTCATCTCCGTCTACCTCCTCCGGATGCTCCTGCTCCTCCTCTCCTGTCACCTGAGCAGAAATCCACTAATTTAGCCAGACACTGCTTGTGCTCCAATGTCCTCCTCCTCCAGTTCAGCCCACACCGGACTCACGTGGCCATGAGATGTAGTCGCCACGTCTCCAGTACCCTGACCTGAAACATTTTGCACCATCTATTCCAGGACATGAAGCAGTGGAATGAAATTATTCATCCCGTATTTCTGGTGACTGACAAATAACGTGGCCTCCTCAAGGTGCCTGAGCAAACGGCAGTTACACTGGGGAGTACTCCTGTCCACTTGGATCATCAAAAAATCGTTAATGGCCTTTCTCTGTTCATAGAGTCGGTCCAACATATGGAGGCTGGAATTCCAACGATTGGAGACATCGCATATCAGCCTATGTTGGGGGTGGCCGTTCTGCCGCTTCAACTCAAGGAGGGTGTGCTTGGCATTGCAGGAATGGATGAAGTGCACGCACAGTTTCCTGGCCATTTTAAGAATGTCTTGCAGATGGGTGGAAGACTTCAGGAACCTTTTGACAACCAGATTGAACACGTGCACCATGCAGGACGCATGGGTCATCCTTCCTTGGTGCAGCGTGGACACCATGTTCCTTCCATTGTCAGTCACCATGGTTCCGATTTGCAGTTGTCGCGGAGAAAGTCACACATTGATTTCTTGTTGCATGACACGGAGCAGTTCCTCCCCTGTGTGACTTCGGTAGCCCAGGCAAACCAGGTGTAGAACTGCGTGACAACGCTGTGCTCTGCACATGTGGTATGGTGGAGCAGCACTGGAGGCTGAGGTGGTGGTGGAGGAGTTGGCGGACTTTGGTGCAGATACAGCAGTTTGACAACGTGGAGGAGAAAGCGGCGTCTCCTGTCCAAGTTGCTGGTGTGGCTGGGCAGGAAGCACATTCACCCAGTGGGCCGTAAAGGACATGTTCTGTTCCTGACCGTAGTTACAGCTCCACACATCCGCGCTGCCATGCACCTTGGAAGACACCGATAGGCTCAAGGACTGGCCCACCTTCTGTTCTACATATTTGTGCACAGCTGGTACTGCCTTTTTGGAAAAGAAATTACGGCTTGGGACTCTCTACCTCGGCTCAGCACAAGCCATTCGTTTTCTGAAAGGTGCAGAGTCCACCACTTGGAAAGGGAGGGACTGCAATACCAACAACTTGGACAGGAACATGGTCAGCTTCTGCACCTTAGGATGGTTGGACGCATACTGCTGTCTCTTGGCAACCACCTCGGTGAACGACTGCTGGCGCCATGAGTGGCGAGGAGCAGGAGCATCTGTAGATGATGGCAAAGACAAACAGCTCCCTTCGGCAGAGGTGGTGGAGCCTTTACTGGCTGAAATGGCATGTGTGCCACTGGGTGCTGCTGCCGTTGCTGCAGCTGCAGGATGGACCACCACATCTGAGACACGTTTCTCCCAGGCCACTAGATGGTGATGCTGCAAGTGTGGACGCAGGGCCGTGGTGCCAACATTAGCTCCCTGGGCACGCGTCACTTTCTGCCCACAGATTCTACATATACACATGTTCTGCTCCTCTGGTGTCTTTGCAAAAAAACTGCCACACCGCTGAGTAGGTGATTTTACCGCCAACGCTCCGCACTGAGTGACTACTACCGCCGCTGCCTCGCTGAGGCCCTGTGCCACTACTTTCTTGGACCTGTGAAGTGGGTTTTCTACCACGTGGTCTTTTGGCTCCCGACCTCGCACTGCTGCTACCCTGCTGACTCACAGCCATACTACCAACCTGCTGGCTGTGCCGCTGCCTGACGCGCAAGATGACACCCTCTTCTCCCGACGATGATGATGAAGCCCTTGCTAAACCCGGCTCCCAAGTGCGATCGGCTACATCGTCATCGATTTGTGTTTGCCCATCACTGCTATTCTTCTGAACGGTCTCAGTATGCAGAGCCTGACAGCTTGCAACATATCCTCCCATGCCATTCTCCACATCACTACTTTCCCGCCTACTGCAAGAAACAGTGGATGTCTGCTCCACCTCTTCACTTCCAAGTAGCTGCTGACTATTCTCAAAGAGTTCGTCCTCACTGTATAGTGCCGCTGAGCCCAGACCACATAGTAAATCTCTGGCTGAGGGATCCGAACGAAGGTTGAGGATAGGTGAGGGCCACTGACCCACTCCCAGGCCATGCTAACTAAGGGTTGTGTCTGATGTTCCCACTGACTCTTGACTGGGGTTGTCAGATGTCATCTGGGAGGAAGTGGATGACCTAGTCAACCAATCAAGAACCCTTGAATTGCTGGTCAACACACGGCCGCCAGATGACACCGGCAGTACTGGCCTCATCGAGTCACCCCTGCTGCGACGTCCCTTTACTGTGCCTGCTCCAGAAACGTTTGTGCCACTGCCACTCACATGTGAAAGGCCTGCCACCTCTCTGTCTGACATACTGTTTGATCAAAAAATTTAATTAAGCCTTTGGCATGAAATACCCTAGAGAAAAACCAGATGTAATTTAGGCGTATATAGGACCAAAGAATACAGACATCCTATATCTTAGTCCAAATTACTGCACAATCAAGAAATTAAATTAAGCCTTTGGTATGAAATACCCTACAGAAAAACCAGATGTAATCTAGGCGTATACATGACCAAAAAAATACAGACACCCTGTATTTTAGTCCAAATTACCCCACAATCAAGAAGTTAAATTAAGTCTTAGGTATGAAATACCCTACAGAAAAACCAGATGTAATTTCGGCATATCTAGGACCAAAAAATACAGACACCCTTTATTTTAGTCCAAATTACCCCACAATCAAGAGGTAAAATTAAGCCTTTGGTATGAAATAACCTAAAGAAAAAAAAGATGTAAATTAGGCATATATGGGACAAAATAAAAAAAGACACCCTATATTTTAGTGCAAATTAACCCACAATCAAGGGGTTAGATTAAGCCTTACGTATTAAATACCCTAAAGAACAACCAGATGTAATTGAGACATATATGGGACAGAAGTACATCCACCCTGGACTTCAGGGAGAATACCCCAGAAACTAAAACAAAATAATAACGCTGGTTAAATAACAAGTGTGAAAATGAGACACACTTGTGATGATCTTTCCCCCCAGATGCTGATAAAATGAGTTTGTTTTACAATAAGTTCAATATAGTGCAGCAGCAGCTCTATGCTTCTGCCAGGACACACAGTGAGAAGTGTGAGGATTTAAGATGGCGTCCGTATTTATAGGGCTGTGATGTCACAGAAGCCCGCCAGTCGCTGATTGGCTTCATGTCTGCACATGTCATTGAAGGTGTTCCTTTCTTCCTCCCAGAGTTCTCTACCCCATGTAACGCCATGTGCTCGCGGCCATTTTACAAAAAAAAAGACGCTTCGTTCCCGCGAATCACCCTAAACTTCGGCTTCGTGCAGAACCGAAGTTACCCTGAAATTCTAAACTAATTCCACTTCGTTATAATCGATTCGCCAATCTCTAACTGTTGCCTATTGTTTGTATTACAACTGTATACAAAAAAGGTAGAATATTCAGTATACATTTTTCCACGGAAGTCAATAGCATGCAGTAGTATACACCTTCGGCTTATATTCAGTGGACTGTTCAAATGGTCTTGCCAAAGGTAATGTGCAAAAGTGTTGTGAGCCAACTGATTGCTCATCTAACTTAATGTTCATCCAAATCCTGTGTTTATTTTAAGTGATAGTTTATAATATATATATTGTAATTACTTTTATTATTATTGATAATAACAATCATTATTTGTGTTAATAATAATACATTTGATAGCTTTAGCTGTAGCACCAATATGATCAAAAGCACAATATATACCAAATGACAAAATTATTTTTATACAATGATGCAAACACCTGGTTAACGTTACATCAAACAGAGTGAAGGCCTCTTAAAGGGATATCTACATTAATAAATCAGTGGTCATTATGCATCTCTAGAGAAATTCTAGGATTGCCTAATTCCTATTTATTTCAAATAGGACAGAATAGAGAACAGATGCACATAATATCACTTCACTAAAACTGGGACCAGCTCTCTCAAGATTACAACATCCCCCTCTTTTAAGAATTTACCACCTATAAGAAAAAGAGCACAGTAAAGTAATATGTATTATTAAATTAAAACCAAATTAAAAATGTAAACATAGGAAGCAATATTTAAAACTTGAATTTGCTAATTTCTTCTATAAGCAAACATCCAGGTTCTCTGCTACTATGTTTTATGGAAAAACTGTGTTATAAACCTACAATACTACCATCTGTTTATAAGCTGTAATTTAGACTCTGCTTATTTTACCCAGTGACCAGTACAAATTTTGATCAGGTATCTTCACTCCCTCAGCAATTACACAGCATCGCTGGCTATTTCTGTAATTGGAAGAGCTGTTCTTTTCATGAAGGAGACTGAATGCTTGACAAGACTCTGTCCCTATCATTAGCATTACTGGTCAATAATGTCCTCGAAACTGGTTCTCCAATTAAACCAGTTCCTTTCTGTCACCAAAATTCTATGTCTATGCCACATTTCTACCCCCATGCAATGTCCATCTCAGTATGTGGTCTGTTATATTCTAGCAGCAATTGCCCTTTCAATAACTTGTTATTTTGCAGTATTTTATGATAAAATGTATTTCACTATAATCAATATCTAATAGTGCCTATTATGGAACAGTACTGGAGGGTTTGGCGCTGTTATCATTAATTACCAGTAATGTTTTATTTATTATTGCATGATACTGCACATTGATTTCTACTATTTTATAAAATATTCAATTATCACATTTTTTTTCTATTTTAAAGCTACTTATTTTAAAAGTAATAATTAAAAAGCAATCCAATTTTTTTGGGGAGAGTATCTATTTTCTCTGGATCGATGAATTTTTAGGGTAAAATTTTCATTTTTTTCAACTTCTTTTTCCTGCAATTTATAGAAATGTCTAGATGTTTGTCACAAATTACACATACTCTCACGCTACATGAAAGATAGTACTATAATATTCATGACTAAAACCCCTCAAGATAATAGATTCTGGAAAGCTAGAAAATACTTTCTCCTACAATTTTATAAACAATAATAAAATAACAGTTTTGGACACTATGTATCATTGCATAATAATACCTGAAAGAAGTATCAAGTAAAATTTAAGACCCATTAAGGCTTTAAATATGACAATACACTTGTTTGAAGTTAGAACTTTTTAAAATTCTTTTCTCAATCCTTTTTTTTTGTCATAATTACCATAATTTATACACAATGTTATGGTCAATTATATAATACCTTAAAAGTCACATTAAAGTTGGAAAACCTCCCCAAAGCAAAATGTAACTTTTTGTTGAAGATTTTAAACTAATGTCTCACGTAAACATAGTTGTCAAATATAGGTTGCCTTAAGTGCATTTAAACATTTTGTGACTAAAAGAGGTTTCCCAACCACATTGATTAGATTTAAATATGTAGGCAAAGCTAAATAAAGATTATGACCAAGTACATTGCTGTACTAATTTTGTTTGATTTCAGAGTTCGAGCAGTTCTCATATCCAGCTTGTTTACAGAAGGTTTTCAAGGCTCTTTCTGCTCTATAGCCCTAGCAGGGATGGTGACATCAATCCCTGCTATGTCTTATCAGCAGCACAGAAGCTTGTTTATCTTTCTGACTGACAAACTTTAACCCTTTAAGGGGCTTTCTCATTAAAAGCTTTCGTGGGCATCTTAAGCTTTCTCTATTGCTTACAGCTTCAAATCCAGGTGCGTGTCTTTCCTCCCAGTAGGCGTGTCTTCCCTCACTGAAGACTCGTGACTCATCCTTCTGTGTAAGCAGTGGAAGGGAGAGGATGTCAAAGCTCTACAGACCTCCTCCAATGGTCAGTTCTCATGCCTGCAGAGCTGTCACCTCCCTCCACAAGCCTTGTAACCAGAACACCTGCATTGCTGTAACCAGTTATACATACAGCCTGAACTGATGAAACAAATATGAGAAATGCACTCTGTTCCCCCCTCTGTTAACAGGCAGGAGGTAGAGCAGATGGCATTCCTCACATTTGTTTCATCAGTTTAGGCTGTAGGCATAACTGTTTACTGCAAAGCAGGTCTTCTGGTTACAAGGAGATTGTGGAGGGAGGTAACAGCTCTGCAGACATGAGAACTGACCACTGCAGGAGGTCTGCAGATCTGCGACATCCTCTCTGTGTATAAGGCTATGTTATATGGGGGGACAGTGAATCTAGCAGCTAGAGACTCAGTAGTTGCCCAGATACTTCACATAGAACTATCACTGGGAGAAGGGGCATAGAGGAGCTCATTCAACCATTATTACACTGTTCAGGCTGCAGTGTAAGACAATGAGAACACAGACAAAGACAGCAGCCATTTTCACTTTCATTTTGCACAGCTCATAGGGAAGTGACTGCAGGCAGCCAATCACAGCACAGAGGTGTGTCCCGTCCAGGGGTCATGTTCCAAAAGGCTGAATGAAATATCAGGTAACCAATCACCACAAGGGGGCGTGGCCCAGCCACTTGCTGCAGAAATAGCTCTAGACACACAGATTAACTCATATCTGCTATGCTAAATGATTTTGGTAATGCAAACCAATTTAAAAAGTGTTTATTTTTACTGTCTCCATCATTACAGATATGATCTTTGTAGCGAGAAAACCCCTTTAAGAACTCTGTAGTCTTGTGCCCTGCTGGGGAAACCCTTCTATCACTAATGTCCCTCTAACAGGCTCGAGTACGACGAGAAGAGCTGAAATTACTACTGAAGAGCTGCCCACGGCCTGAACAGCAAGCATGAGACTGAAGGAGGCTTTGAAGAGCAGGCTCTGTGAATCACCCTGATGAGAAAACTCCTTTAACTAATTTTATCCAGGAAAAGTAAAATATTTCCCCTTTGTATTCCAGTAATCAATTTTTTACTACTTCCTAGAATAACTATATGAGTGGCAAGAGGCCTATCTAGACAGCTGTGGATCCAATGGGTTGTAGTGGATTTGACTTGAGGAACAAAGTCTAATGGATTACTTAATGTTCATCCTTGAACCCCTAAACAGGCATCTGAACTTCACTGCAGGAAATCTCCAATGCTGTTCTCTCAAAATAGTCTCCATAAACAACAGCTGTCAATTACAAAGCACAGCATCAAAGCAGAAGATGAGAAAGTCAGACAACGTGAAGACAGGTAAAGTTTACTTACAAACGGTAAATTCAGTCAGGATAGGTGGAATATTGTCATAATGGTAAATGATGAGAATATCAAGACAGGAGGCAGACAGATCAGAAAATGGGCTGGGACAAAAACTGGTAAGAACCTGTTATCCTTATTGATCAGGCAGATTGAGATGGGAGATGTAGCCTCAAGTAGTCTGAGGTGACACTTAAAGAGAACCTGTCACATAGTTTTTGCCCTCCTGGCTGAAGACAGAACAAGGTAGTGTAAGACCTGCTGTGTCCCTTATTCTGTAAGATGCTGTAGTTTTCGTGTATTTAATGCTCAAATCTGCAGTTTTCAGCCAGAAGGGTCATTCGAAGAGTCCTTCAGAGTGTCAGTTTTTTTCAAACTCTGCCCATCTGAGGCTAGCCCCACCCACCTCAACTGACAAACCTATTACTTTGAATAGGTAGAAACATGTGAATAACTGTCAGTGGGTGGAGCTAGCCTTTGGTGGGTGGAGCTAACACCTACTCATGAATAAGATTTGAGGGGTAAATGCTCTAAAACTGCTGCATCTTACAGAATAAGGGACACAGTGCTGGGAACAGCAGGTCTGACACTAGCTTTTGCTGTCCTCAGCAAGGGGGGCACGACCTATGTGACAGGTTCCCTTTAATGGCCAGTAGAAGAAGCTCTTTGGTGCACACTGGTCCTTTAAGAGGACAAGAGTCAGCGCACACCAGGATGTAGCTGCAGCCTTGAAAAGAAAACAGGAAGGCTAGACGAGCCGTGAGGATGTAGAGCAGGAGGAGAGCCAGGGGAAATGATGTTTAAATAGGAACCATTTTGAGGCACATCCAATGTTTTAAATAACCTTTATGAAATGTTATTAAATTTTTTAAAGGAAATGAAGAAAACTCACCATTTTTTCTTCTTTTTTTTAGGTTCACTGTGCAGTATAATTATGATGTTAACTTCAGGTTGTTTTGATTACAGTGATACCTTATTTCATAGTTTGTGTTACTTTTTATGTTTGCACAGTAAAAATACTTTATATAAAAAATAAGGTTTTGAATCACCTGATTCCAAGTACCAGAACCTTTGTATTTTTATGTTGACTTAGCTGCATTAGGAATTATTTTTTTGTGGAATGACTTGTTGTTTTTATGGGTACCAGTTTGGGTACATATGACGCTTCAGTTACTTTTATTCATCTTTATGGAAGATAAACATAAAACAACAACACTGGCATTGTTTTTAGCTCACGCTTTTAGCATTTAGCATGTGAAATAAATAATATGCTAATTTTATGGTATTCAGCAAAATCTAGGTGTAGTTTATATGCTTTTTATTCTACAAAAAAATTGCTACAAGGGGAAAGATTTTTTTTTAATAATTAACATATGTTTTTTTTAGAAATACTTTGTGTGACTTTTTATAATTTTTGGTCTTCAATACTTTTGAATTGCCTGCGTCTGCAATTTTAGAAAATGTTTACAAATAAGAGTGTGGTTAAGTGGAGTGGTAGATATGAGAAGGACGTTTTACGGACCATACCCCTTTTCCTACATATTTTTTAAAGCTTACAATTCGTACAAAATAGCTAACGATGTTGGTACTTGTCAGGAACATTTTATAACCCTTTGCATTACATTTTTGGGAATTCTTGATTTCTGATATTACTGCCTTTCCAATTTGATATTTTTTCCAATTTTTGCCATTTACGAAAATTGTAAATTCAGAAATCCAAAAATACTGTCTCCTCTGACATGCGAACAATTACACCAGCCTAGTCAGAGCTTACAAAGTATTCAAGATGACTGGCTATACTTTCAAAGAGTCCTACCAATGCTATGATCCCTAATTGGCTTTCCCTGTTCAATCACTTTCAATCAATGTAGATGAAGGACAGAAGACATTGTAATAAGAATTATTTAAAGACCGGAGACAGCTGACAAAGGAACCAAAGGAATCTAAAGGAAGGAATTTGAAGGCAATGGAGAGAAACAAAGATTTGTTGTACATTTTATTGTGGTGTGGTTATTATTATGATGTCATTACCAGGCTTAGGCCTCATGCACACAACAGAAATGTGCTTTGAGGCATCTGAAATCTCCTATGGCTTTGTACTGCAGATTCCCTGCAGTGCTCCATGGTGATCAGTCAGGTGCCATATTTTGGAGCTATGTTTTGAGGGTTCCATAATACAGCATTCAATATTAAGTACCATGATTTTTTATGTTGGAATGTTATGGAGTAAAACTGAGAAAAAATCTCAGTATGCTACTATTTAAAATACATAAAAGACATATTAAAGTACAGTAAGGTCACATGTACCATTATTTGTGCCCTATTATGTTACTATACAATAATGAGCCATCATATGACCATGTGCATTAGGCCATAATTAAATCAGAATGATACAATGTTCAGCAGTGACCCATGTTTATTGGGATTGATTATGCCTACAAGAAAGCCAATGGTATGTTAGTTGGCACAGTTATCAATACTGTAGGGGGTGGTATCACTGCCTATGAAAAGTAATGTATGTAAAGTGTATATGTGTATAGTGTATATACTTGTAGAAGGGGTTGCAATGAATAAGCACTTTAATTAAGGTGAGGGTGTTTTAAGCATGGCACAGGGCGGACAGCATACTTAGACCTGTAACCAGTCAGTGTGAGGAGGTGGAGAGACTGCCAGTACACATTTATAAGAGGGTCTGCCATTTTCTTTAAGTTCAGTTCTTTTCTGAGTTTGTGTGGCTCTAGTTCAGTTGTTGTGTAGTTGCAGCACAAGGGATCGTCTATCCACTTGCCTGCTGTGGAGTGGTGCAGGCAAGAACAAATAAGAGCAGTTCATTTAGATACACAGAAGAAGGAAGGAGGAAGAAAATGAGTACAGAGAAAGCACAAAGGGTGAAGTGTGTACTGTGAAGAGAGATAGAAGTGAAGACAGAGTTTGTGACACGTGCTGCATCCTGGTGGTAGTACGTCCACAGGGAGGCTCAGGCTACAATGGCTGAAGAACGCACACAACAGCCAGTAAAGTTACACAGTGACTGGATACGTTTGTCTGGTCACGGAAGGTTGGGGAAAATCCTTCTATTGGAAGAGTAGAGAGGTGTCATGGTAGCCAGTGTGAGAGACAGACCAGCTACATGGGAATTGAGCAAAGTTCTCTTCCTGAGTTAAAGGCATTAGGGCAGTGGGAAATGGATCTCTTTCTCCAGACACACCATTTTGAGAAAAGTGTGAAATCGTTTTGCATTGAACTCCTCGCTATAGTTTTCAATAACATTTTTTTTCTCTTTGAGGACAACCTCTACCCACAATGACACGGCATAGCTATGGGCTCCGACATGGGCTCCGAACCCCCCCCCCCCTACACCAACTTATATATGGCTTTCTTTGGGTTTATCTATCCTCATTATCAATTCACACAGAACGCACTAGTTTGGTACCGATATATTCTGGTTTTGGCTAGGCAACTAAGACACACTGAACTTTTTTCATCAACATATCAACTCCATTTTCCCTGAACTTCAATTTACTATACACTCCAACTCCAACAACATTTTGCTTCTGGATACCATGGTCCTTAAGGACAACGAGGGTAATTTACATTTTGACCTTTACACTAAACCCACCGACAGGAACAGCCTCCTTCATTACACCAGTTATTATTACCTGCCTACTACCAAAAAATCACTCCCCAAATCCCAATACATCCGGATCCACAGAAACGCAAATGACTCCACTTGATGTTCCCGATGCTGTACTGAAACGGCTATGCACATTCAGACATGTGGCTATCCTACCAATACTCTCCGGCAAATTTCCACTTATATAATCACAATGTCACTTAGTTATGATTCCCCATACTTGAACTAGTTCCAGCACACATCTAGGGGGTTCAATCTGATTATGCTTCTCAAATGGCGCAAATCCTTATCGATATGTACCCTACAGACCTTACAATCCTGGGTCTTAATGGGAAATTTTACAGGATCTACATTTAATTTGCCACAGCCACCCCAGTTCCTTTTGGGTCACATGGATCAGCCATCATGCTTTTGTATTCCTTTGCTGTTCTTTTACCTATTTATCTTACTTTTATATCAACAGTGGTTTTTTTGCTACTTTAGTCTATTTATTGGCTTTGACTTAACATATCATTTTTCTTTAATGTATGTACTGTATATTGACCCTTACACCTTACTATAATATCAACAGTCTCTTTGTATTACTTTATTCCATTTGTTTCTTTGACTTTACATATTTTTACCTTTATTGTTTATACCGTATTTTGCTTATTGTTTTCTGTCATTATTTGATTCGACTGTTTTATCTTTCTCCCTTTTTCCCCATTTTTATACAACATTACTTATACTTTTTTACTTTCTTTACAGACTAGTTGATGAGATGTCCAGACTTCCTTGTGGGTAATCTTTTTTTCAGTTCCCTGCTATATCTTATTCATCTTTCCTTTATTTCTTCTTTCATATATTCTCTACACCACCCCCTCTTGCTCTTTCTTTTTACTCCCATATTTCTTGCCTAGACTACCTCCCATGTTCTATTTTCATACCACCGTGTTTCTTTATTTTGGTTCTTCTTCTCTTTATTCGATATTTCATCCTTTTTCCATCACTTGCTGCCCACATATTTTTCATTTTATTTCTTGTCATCATGACCCCATATTCATCCTATTTCATTATGCCCCTTTTCATGTATTCATTATGTTCCCCTCACCTTATCTTATTCGCTTTATACCTCTCCATCCATTCTTTTCTGCTGGTATGTTACCCCTTTCTTTTCCCCACCTACAGTCTGTTTCTATTACTGTATTCTCTCTATTTTCTTCTACGTATCTTCCACACGTTTGGAGGTTTCTTTTTGTGCTTGCACCCAAAGCCTTTCAATACTGCACCCTACACTTTCCTCTATCTCTGCCCGGCACGTTGTCATGTGACATGAGTGATGCAACAGCTCCTGACTGCAGCAGAACATGCACAGTGATAGCTTTTGGTTTGCTGGCAGTCTTTTTAGTCTGGAGCCTCATGGCACTCTCCATCGGTTCAACCCAGCTCTTTTTCTACATACCCACCATTCTGGTATGTTTCCTTTCCTTCTATTGCTTTGTACCACCTGTTCTGTTTTTGTTTTTGTTTTTTTACCATACCTGGTCTGAGGTCTTCTTCCTTTTATCCATTACCATATCTTCATATCCCTGTTTTACTCAACATCCTAGCCTCACACCTCTATGCCCATTACCCAGCTTTGTTGACCTCTTTTTTTCTACATATACTCTATATACCCTGCATATTTATTCTGCTTCTTTTGCTCCTCTTTATATGTATGTCTAATCCTATTTTTATATGTACTTTGTTCTGGTCATTGCTCTCCTGGACTATATATATTTATTCTGATACTTTCTCTACCCCATTCCAGTGTTTTTCCTCTCCATCTCAGTGTGGTCCTTTCCCTTCCTTCCTATTCCCTCATACACATAACTAACGCCTCTTCATATGTCTCTCCACTGCACACCATATCATATCCCTGTCTCCTTTAGTTTCTTCAGAGCTCCTCTTTATATAGCTCTCATCTTATTTGTGCATATTCTACCCCTCTTTCCTTCTGTTCTCACACAGTCCACTTTCTTGCAGATTATTTATCTTAGTATACAAATTACTCATTTCAGGCTTCTCTTTCTCTCTCTCTCTGTATCATATCCTCTCCTCTCCCTCCCCAACCTTTCCAGACACTGTCTCTGCTCTAATCCTGTCCACTTTCTCCTCCCTTCTATTTCTCCTTATACTGACTTTACCCATACCACACTATACTTTTTTGTAAAATGATCTATGTGCATAGTCTCATGTATCTATGATTTACTTGATGTTCAGGTCACTTTTGATGAAGGCCATCTCTGGCCGAAATGTCGGACTGAGGGATTTCGTATCTTCATGTCATTTCGTGTTGATAAATAAGAATGTCTCTTTCTGTCATTAATGTAAATAAAATGACCATTTTGTGCAATGCAATCTCAAGGAGTGCCGAGGATCTTTTTCTATATTGGTACATAGCCTTTTCCCCTGAGAACCCGATTTCGACTACAGACGCGTGGCACCTCTGATTTTTACATTACAGAGTTTTAACACATTTATGCTGTACCAGTGTTAAAAAAATAAAAGTATAATGTGCTGCAAGTGTCTGAGCCTAAAGCATGTAAGAACCAAAAGCTGAGAGTCTCTGTGGTTAATTCCAGCGCCTGTACGCTACAGCTCCCAGCAACTCTACACCAGTAGGCCTGACACTCACATACACCCACCTAGCAGGTGTGAAAACCTGCCTAAACATGTGACCTGCAACCATTCAAAACTTAGGGTAAGTTCACATGGCTTATTTTGGGACTGCGCTCTAACACGAGTATTACGGTTCATTACGGTAATCCACAGTTCTCATTGAGAACTATGGATTACGCCTCCTCTCCCTGGGCATACAATACGATCATATTTTACGCCCGGGGAGATAATTGACATGTCATTTATTAGTAATGCATGTCTATGGGGCCGGCGGGCTGCCGCCCCCCCTTCCACCGCAGCGGGAGTATGCACGTATCAGCGCAACTCCCGAACAACCAGCTTAATTGCGGGGCATACTGTACATCCCGCAATTAAGCCGTGTGAACATACCCTTACTCCTCCTGTGCACACTGCACACTACACCTTTCTGGTATAGTAGAATCCTCCAAAATATGTACATTAGCATGGTAAGCCACGGACACAGAGTAGAAGTGCACAGTACTAGATGTGCCTAATCAGATCATTATTCTTTATTCACATTGCTACTGGTTATATAGAAATCTGTGATGCACTTTTTGGACTACGATACAGGATTATTTATTGGCTGGCATATATTCATATGGACAACAGATTTCAAGTATTTTTCTGCTACTCCTAGTCTCCTAAACTTATTAACTGCTGGTAATCCTTATTACAGTAATAAAGAGCTTTAAAACATTTGTTATTTTATAAAGAGAGCCAAAAGGATTACAAAATAGATGAACTAAAGTTTTGCCGTTGTCTAAAAGGACAAACAAAAACATTCAGTTTTCTCAATCGAGTGATACCCTCTGAAATGTTAGGATTAATCATGAGTGCGATAGTTAGCATACCTGTCAATATATGTAGTGTATACAGCTTCATAAGTGCTGCAATCTGAATTAATTGATTCTAAAAGTAATTAAGTAATTATTGATAACAGAAAAGACTGGGCACATAGGTTGACATGTATGACATGTATGAAATTTGGCATTTAAATGCCAAACTTCATGCGCATAATATTGCACCTGATTTATGATCCTGCTCTACAGCTGGTCATAAATCAGACACATTCTAGCACTTGTAAGACATTTCTGGCTCAGGTAAACCATTTTGAAAGTGGTCTACCTGTTCCAGCTGTAATGCGCCTTGAAATTCCATAACGAAGCTATAAATCTATAGTTTCGTACCATTCATACATTTGAGGTTTGAAAGATTTTCCATTAAACTCTACATTGTATCATAGCAAACATTCTCCTTACATTTAGAGAATTTTTATCCTCCAACTATTGATAAGAATCTTTAAAATCTTTAGCGAATACTTGTGAGACTATTTATGGCAGCATATTGCAAAAATGTAATTTTAAAAGCAACAGAACTCAAGATAATCAGGCGGCACCGACACACATGATTCACTCCATATACGTCAATGTCTAATACAGATACCCCGCAATATATCCAATTTCGGCGGTGTCAGCCAAAATAGAAAAAGTCCCCAATGGTCTCCCAAATGGTAAGAAATATAAGGGGGATTTACCGGTCTTCTTCTTTATAAAGCTTTT